>CALNHX010001605.1:0-215482 GCA_940337035.1 Agriotes lineatus | reverse complement strand
CTAACTTTATCGCGATTTTTCCGGTGGAATTGGCCGCAGTCCACGGAAATTCGCACCGATGCAAATGAGAAAGCTTGCATACAATTCGAGTACTAGTTACAAACTGTTAAATTACTAACATTTTTGTCGCAATTAGCAACCCTGTCTGGTTCACCCATTGCACTTAAAATTCCTATGCAGTGGATGACAAACCATCGATGCGCTGTTGCGTAGAACGCACGTGCTTAAACATAGTGCGAATATTTTAGCATCGCTTCACTCAACTACTGTAGCACTCGTCACCGTACTCTCTAATCGTACTGTTTTAAACTGGACCAAAGAATTTGGTTACGAACTATGTATTCTTAAAATTCCTATAGTTTCGTCTGCTAAATTATGTGACAACAAACGTAACGCTTTGTCAACGATCGGGCATGCTTCCTTCAACACCACCTAGCGGCAACGGAACAAACTTCACTGCTGCGCCACTTTTCAGTGCCTTCTACCGGCAATGCCACAAACGTTACTGCTATACTGCTAGAGGATGCTGTGCCATTCAATTCAATACATGAACTGATACAAATAAACAATGAAGACAGACTAAAAAATTTGTCTAGGATGGGTGACGTGAAGAGGAGACTGGAAAAGGGTCTGACAGCTAAGTGCACTACCCAGCCCAGACATAGTTTTCTTATGCGTAAGACTCCCACATGCGACAGCTTTCAGATACAATTTGTACGGATAACAATTGTCTGCCATCAACTATCGATTGTTTACTAAGAATGATCCTATGTAATAGCAGTATGAACAGCAAAATGCCATCGATGTTTACATATTTTCTTTTGCTTCTTAGCAATCGCAACTCCACCAAACGACAGATTTCAGAGTTCCATTGCATGGTATATCGTTGCATTCCTGGCGAAGCTACAACATTAGAAGCAATAACAAAAGTAACGAATTGTTTTCCAAACATATGGAATAAAGTAAGCCATACTATAAACAAATAAATTTCCTTTGCATCTGACGTGGTTAACGAGATTGTTGACGCTGAATGCTCTAATGCACAAGCGCACTAAAATAAACTAGTCATAATCATGTAACACTTCTATACAAGCTGGATACCCGAGCAGTGAATACCCAAAACAATCCCGTAACCAACAGCGTTCAACGGGCCAGTTGAGCTACCCGGAGGAAGGAGTGCGTAAATACTAAAACGGCCAAAAACAAATACGAGCGCCACCAACTTGATTTATTCAACAACTCGTGAATCTAAATTGGAAGATTTCCCGGTGATATGCTAATCGTAACTTGCATTAAAGTGAGATATCTTACAATTACACTTATTAAACGCAGGCTCCTTGATAAGCTACAATCTGTTATAGAAAGGAAAAAATCCATAAATATTCCGCAATTAAAGTGAAATGTATGTTCAATACGTACAGACAAGTAATATAAGACGGTAGTTCCTCGGACCAAAATTTTAAAAAATGTATCTAGGTTACTTAAAGACAAGGTACATATGTAATTGAATTAAACCTAATCCTAACCCCGCGGCGCATACATGTTGCGTTCACAGCATAATGTATGTAATTTGCACTAATAAACAAAAGCGCAAGCTGCGTTAGGAAATACACATATAAATCACTACTGTATTAACACATAAATCGCAAAACCGGCATAAGCAAGAAAATTTCAATATTGTCAATTCATTATTTTTGAATTGCCATAAAAACGTTTCGTTATAGCAGAAGCTCGTAGCTTATCTATTGGATCCAGCATCGATCAACGAAAAAGTGTTGTGGCATCAACCTCGCCTAGATGCTAGATAGAACGTTACCAACGTAGACAAATCGTGTAAACTAAGAAAACGAAGTTAAAGAAGAGCCGTAATCACCACCAATTTCATCAAATGGAAAATCCTGAAACCCAAGTGCATAATAAGATCCAAAATGCAAAAAAAGCTTTCCATGCGAAAAATTGCCGTCATCTTCATATCGCAGATTTCGATCATTTGTTTTGAAAAATTCAGCCGGCAGTTATTAAACTAAAAAACAAAAGAAAACTGAACTATTACTAGAAAATCTGACCGTAGAAATAAGTTCCCAAACGACCGCGAAATAGAGCAAAGCAATACGCCAAAACCCAACAGAACACGTCTGATCAACCAAGACTGCACGGGATATCACGCGCAGCTTCGACTCAAAACGCTAAACACTGCATTAGCGGGAATGAACTGTCAACTAGTGCGGCTCCTAAGGGACAAGAGAAAGACACCGCCACTTTACAACCACACATGCCTAACCTTCAACATGTCAACATAAACACTTGGTTTGTCGTTTGTCAAGTAAATATCGAACTCCCAGAACGAATTAATTATCACATCTCTTCCAGAGGGACCTGCCAAAGCCAGGAAACATCGCAAAACTCAAGGAATCTGCGAGAATCCAGGCCAAACGCATGACAAAACTACCCACATCTTTTAAATGGACCTAGTAGTGCGTTAGCTCGCTAGGGCTAACGTTCGTAAATAAGGCAAAAAGATAGATGCTAACATTAAAATGAACGTAACAAGATGCAATTAAAATTTCTAATCAATGCATTTGTAGTAGACACTTTAAATTTTCAAAGTTCTCAGAAATCTGCAATTCTAGACACAGAAATAGCACGCACCATCTGCGCGAGAAGCCACTACATCTCACCACAATTTATATTAAAAATCGTTTTAGTCAACGTGAAAATGCAATTAAAGCTAAAACTTCCAAATTCACCTCAGTTGACGCTATTGAGTTACAACCACCCGTATCAAAATAGCTCATTTACGATTTATGAATCCGGGTTGCCATTCTTATCAAAGATTCCGTGCTCTGTCCTTTTAATCCCATTCCAAATCTGGATATTGCGACGGGAAACCTAGAACGCGATTTATCCTCGTAACTATAGAAAAACAATGGCTCGGCGCTGACAAAACGTGGAGTATTTCGTGCGATCTCTATTTATAAACAAAACAATCTTTTTTGTACCAGGCATTGTTCGTTCTGCAAGCGCTTTTATAAATAGAGCACAATTGCGAGGTAAAGAATCATAACGGTGATGGCGTCACGACTACGTCGTGGCTCAAATTCGCAAAATAATCGCATGTAATCTGGGGATTAGTGTTCTTCGCTACAAAAAAAAAACGCGGGCACAGTGGGCTCAATGGACAAACAATTAAGCGCATTAAAGACTCGTTTCTGACGTATATTGGTGTGTGTACATATGTACCTTGAACTAATAACCACCAAAGTCGGCCACTTCAGATTTACTGTCATGGAATAATTTTAATTATGCAAATCGGCACGCGGAAGCTTTCTGCAATTTGCAATATGTATTTATTACGGCTTCTCAGCTACACTTCTGATTCGTAACAAATCACTATTATTACAAATTACTAATCCCTGGCGTGTACGCGTATGAAATCTATGGAAGCACCTACTATCACTTCGCTTTGGTTTCATAGTGCTGAGTGTCAATGTCAGTGTCAGTGTCATAGTCAGGTCAAATGGGTGCACTCGAGCGCCTCAATGAGAAATCTGGAATTGTCTAAGGGGTGTTCTAACGGTGCATTAAAACCAACTTTATTCTAAATTTATTTCCTATTTTATTTTAACTTTAAACGATTGATAATACCCACTCGATTAAAACAGTAGCATTCCAGCACGAGAACTAACTTCTCCAAATCCCAACACGAGGAAATATTACATCAGAAGGTTAGAGAGTGGCGAAATAAGATCAAGGCACAGCGTTTCGGAATTTAAATTCCTCGACGGAAACTTCCGCAAAACTCCTGCAATCCGAACGGTCGTTGAATCACGAGGAGCATCCGCAGCCCGAGAAATCCTTGCTGGCGAGGCACAAGCCTGGCCTCGCCAATTTATCGTTTATTAAACCCATAAACAAGCGCAAACAATGGGCGCGCGATTTTTAATCGATTAGATTACTCAATTACCTTAATGTCCTTAGCGCGGGGGCTCCGAGCAACCCCGCTTTGGCGCCACACAGAGATTAAGCCGCGATAATAACGGCCACTTGACAGGCGTTCCGTAATTTCTTGCTAAATACGGTTTTTAATGCATAAGTGAAACAGGCGTACGCGAACTCAATAACGGAGTAGTAATTAAATCCAGGGCCGCACTTGTCCGGATTTCGATCGGTCAGGATACAAGTTCGTGTTTCCACTAGAAGAATCGGAGAGGATATTCAGATTAAAATGTTTCGTTGGAAAAAAACAACAAAAAGGTCCTTAAAGGCTTATAAGGCCAAATTATTAATTCATCGTAATCATGATTATTTCTCAAGGATCCCAAAGGCCTCTCGATTACTTTGAACTATTAGTTTCGTGGATGGGAATATTGTCGACGTTCATTATAAGATAAAACGTGACATTAACTGTTATGCGATTCCATTTAAACCTGCTGATGTACGGCCTATGTGTTACATTATCGTTAAGCTGAAAACTATTACCCTGCTACGAATACAAATGGAATGTAAGGGAGGATGTAATTAACACCAATTAATGTCTCTTACAAGGAGTAATTATTAATTAACTCTAAAATGGGGTCGAGCATGTTGTATATTCGACTATTATTTATATTACGTCCTGTATACAAACGCATGATATGACTGACACGAGGAAGACATCTCTTAAAAGGGCAGCAAGTCTGAAAATTATGCAGTAAAAATAGTCGAGTTTTAAACATTTGCAAGATATTTACTTTTCGAGATAATTAAAGGAATTTTGTGATGGCATTTTAAAATATTTTTACAATAATTTATTTAGAAATCAACTACTGCAATGATTGAGCAACCCCTTTATTGATATTGAATGTTTCGTGACGATTTTAACACGTTAACTGCTATATGCGAAGGTGTCTCATTGGCATTTAATATATTTAAAGGTGGATAGGCAATCAACATTTTAAATAGCGAAGAGCTACACAATAACGCTTAAACAAAAATAAACAAATGTCACGTTTTAGTAGTTCAACGGTTACGAGTTTTGCAGTAATATTATTGTAGTATGTAAATATTGCAGTCACTTATGTAGGTACCAGCATTTTCACGATTATAAGCCTTCGGAAAAACAGCTTAAATATATTACGTTCTAAGTATATTTATGGATTTTATCGATCTGAACGGTAAGGGCCCGCAGGGAGAGGGAGATTTTAAAATCTCAGGACAACGTGGTCGGTTGGCGGTTGAAAACGTGCATGTATGGATGTAAAATTTGCTGTAATATACATATATTATTGCTTGAGTAGCTTGTAGCCTTGTAATACGATGGTGCAGATGAGTTGGACACTGTTTATTTGTGGTAGAGCGTTTTGTTGTTTGCGTCGTTGCTCATAATTTTATTGCTGGGTTGGTACCCAATCGGTACCGCAGATAGTGCACTGTCGTACCTGGGAATAGCGGACATCCGGATGATCGCCCAACCTTGAACTGGTAAGTACTTAATAAAGACTAAATGCGGTAAAAATCCGCTTTGCAGATGGTACAGGGATGCACCGACTATCCCGGTTGTACTTAGTATCCAGCGTTAAACGGCGAGTTTGACGGGGTACTGGCGGCCAGGTAATACATGAAAAATAACTAATTTTATATAGATAACACATACTGTTTTTTATCTTAATTTTCATTGACTTCAAATAATCCCACTCATAGAACTCGTTATTTGATAAATTGCCAATTCGCGCTAACGTGAACGAATTATTTCTACTGGGAATTCCCTAACCTAACTAATTTATAGCGGGCGTCCGCACCTTGCGGCTTGACACTGTACTTGACCAATACCCTCTAGTCGGTAATTGCTTAACAGTGAGTGCAATCGGCCACTTCTCGCGACTTGCTGTAATGCGATATACTACCTGGCCGGGTAACGGGTACCCGGTAATTGCAATGAACCGGGTACCAGTTACCCAGTATTTAAAAAAATAAGTGTGCCCGGTGCATCCCTAGTTACAGACAGATTATCGGCAGTACACCTGAAGAACAACCTTGACGGAAACGTGCTACTGGATGGGATAACCGCGGGTCCGCTAATCGCGTTGCTTCCACCGGTGTCGTGTTTCTGATCCACAACCCTTAGACCGAAGAGGCGTTATGGAATTTTTGGGTAAGTAGCCAGCCTGTAAAATGTTTGCATGATGACGCTTTAAATTCAGGAAAAAATAAATTAGTCCCGAATCTCAATGTGCCTACAAAAATTTAGAAACACATTGTGCACTGTTCAGCACTAATAAAAACATATTCCTAAATATACAGTACAGAATATAAGTATATGAAGTACGAAGGTGTACTAAAGATAATGGCAGAATAAACATATGCTGTGCTGCCTGCTTGCTTGTAAGCGTGTGTAACGTTTTCATTGCGATCTTAACAACAATTCACATTTACTGCTTTCGGATGCTGTGCATGTCTGCGTTACTTTTTCAGCTTCATCTAACAGCAATAGCACATGGATACTAACACAGTAGTGATCGGATCAATTAAAAACTGATTCGAAGTATGAAAACATCCGGATTATTGGATCATCTAGAATTCGAGCATGTCTAGTTAAATATGCAACAATTAAGAGTGAAAATAACTATGTCATGTCTCGAATGTGATATTAATCAGGGTACCAAACCGGCCAAATCCGAGACCTATGTTTATCGTGTATAACTTGTTGCAAGGTTTGAGATGAGAAAGAAGTGCACGATAAAGCTATAAATGTGATGCAGCTTTCGAAGTATGAGTAAAGTAAAACGTTAAAACACATTTGATTACGAAAGAAACGGAATATGTACACATTATGACTATGACATTACAAATTCAAAATTATCGTATTAAAAAAATGCCGATGTTCATATCTTTTATACTAACGTGCCTAAAATAGGACGAATTCATCTACTAATGGTAGCAAGTTTTAATTCGTATTTCACCGTTTTATCTTATATTTTTTGGTGTAATTCCATATTTAAGTTCATTTAACCTAGCCAATTTTTCGCAAGTTTTGTGAGCAAAATACGCACTGACATTCACAAACACTAAACTATCTTAACAAAATTCGCACCAATTAAACCCGATTCGGTTACCCCCCCCCCCCCCAAATTTCGATTATCGCATTACCGTAAAATTAAGATCACTGGACTTCGGATTAACGGCACCATACTGTATATAAAAAACGAAAACAAACGTTACAACATGTGAATGTACCTATATCGGAAAAAACACTTTATTTTTTCAGATCTTGCAGATGCTATCATAAAACAGAAGTGAGGAGCCGCTGGTCTGTAGAACTACCCCTTCATCGCGTTCGCCGTAGGATATCCCCTATATAGCGCACATTTTCGCCATGAATGCATATTAAATGCATAAAATGTTAACAATAGGGCGGCGCTTCCGACCCACGTTCTAATTTCCCTTTCGCAGGCCGCCGCCGTGCCGTGGGGGCGTAATTGCCTTAGTTTCGGCTCTCCTGCGAGGTTCAAGGGGCCGCCTCGCTGACCCTCATGCTGATCCTGCCAGACTGCGCCAGGAGTGCGGGCTTTCGCTGCGCCAGGAAGAGTCCGCCGCCGGCTATTTATACGGCGACGTAAAAATACCGCAATAACAGCGGCGTAAATGCAACAAATCATCAATCTTTCGGGTAGTCTCAATGGCCATCCGTGGAACCTTGCAGTTATTTTCACGCGGCGTCGTGCAGTTCGCCTCGCGTGGCGCGTATTTGCGTGCGCCGCAATTTGCTAATGAAAATGTTCAACGAGAAGTCCGCAAAAACGGGACGTCGGCAGCGGAGGCCAAAACGCTTCGAACATGGGCTGGTTGGGGGCGCCTGGCACGCTGCGGAGCGCGACGCAGGGCCGTACTGGGACACACAGCGCCTCCGCAGCTAAAATTAACGCTTTGAAAATCAAGTAGGACAATACCCAGAGGCTTTCGTTTGTTTGGTGCCAAATGTTTTTCCTTGACAACATTCCTACAACCATGGAAAGGATGAATGTACAATGGATGCAGTAAAAATCGTAAATCGGGTTTTCAAAATCAATCAGCTTAGAACCGGTCATCGTTGTAGATAAACACCCAGGAATTTTTGACCTTGTGTGTCGTACAGAATTTGAGCACCCCAGAGTAGTTGCAACGAATAACATGTGCTATAGAAATAGCAAAACGCCCGAAGTCAAACTTGGCCTCGTGTTATTCGCAATTTAAAGCAACACGACCACAACTCTTCGGCCGGTCACTCGCTGCCGACTCCAAGTACAATGCCCCCGAGAGCCATCACCCCTACTCCCAGCTCTTAAGAGCAATTTTGTCTCTGATTATGTAAGCTGCTCTCTCGCCCAACACTTAATTAACACGCAAATTCTTGTACAATCTAAACATGGGAATCGACTTGAAAAACAAGAACAAAATCGAGTAGGCTGTAACAAATGCGCTACAAATATTCATTTGGTCGGTGTCAAATGTTTTTCATGCTCTGCAATAATTAGGTTTTCAGTTGTTAATTTCCAACAGTCTTGCAACAAACGAGTGAATATACTATGGCTTTAAAAGAATGGCAAAATCGAGGGGCCCCTGACGAAAGCAGTATGTATTTACTTGTTTTCCGTCAAATGTTTTCCGTGGCTTTTCAGCTGCACAATTCCACCATGATTGAAACGAAAAAATAGATAAAATTATATTAATAACGAGGGCTTCGAAAACAATATAAAACTAAGCCTGCGGCGACGAGGGCAGTAGGTTCTATTAATTTGTTCGGAATTGCCCGTTTTTCATGGCTTATTAAATTTTAGATTTTCAGCAATAATATGCGCTGAAATGATCTCGAGTATACAACGCATACAATAAAAAATATTAACAATAGGATTATTTGTGCCGTCCCCGTACGCCTTTATTTTGCCACATTCCTGGATCGACATCGATAATTCCACGTCTGTCACACACGCGGACGACCTTAAACTCATCAAAGTCAAGCCTGGCGGCCAATTTTGCAATTTCAACGAACTTTCAGTGCTGTATGTTACGTTGTTTAAAATTATTTTAAACAGTGAGGATGGACAAAAAGAAAAATAAAATGGCTGATCAATCGGGGTTCTTTGGATACAAGATCCAGTGATTGATGAAGAGGAGGAGTTTATTAGGGCCACTATGATTTCTATTACTATAAGGAATGGATGCCTGTGTGATACAATAAAAAACACATTATTTTCTCGTTTGCTTCATAATTTCTTTATGTGACCATATACCTAAAAAATATCATTAATTTTAGAAGTGTCTTGATAACCATTCACAAAATTTTTACATAATAACTCTTGACAATCGACGTAGTACAGTATACGTAAATAAAAATATTTTACAGTTGCAAAACCATCAATAAAAAATAACTGGCATCCCCGGCGTCGGTTTCCTATAAATACCGAACTTAGTCCTTTGCTAGGAGTGTTGTGGGCAATAGTCGTGTCTACGGAATTAATGGCTCTTTCTATTTTGCTGTCAGGAGCCAAGGTTACGTTTTTAGATAAACTACTGCTATATTCCGCAAGGTTTATTAGTCTTGCACGTTAGGAAAACAAACCTGTATATTTACATACGTTTCTGAGTCAGAATTTTATCATTTTTTGAGAAAGCTATTTCTGTCAACAAATGGGACCGGTTCAAAGTGCTAGTTATTTTCCAATAAAAATGCCGCAGTTTCATTCAAAATGTTTTGGCAATTTACAAACCACTCGCACCAGTTTCAGACTGGAAACATATCTACTTTTGGTATTAAAAGTGGTATTTTTGAAAGCCACCACCAAAGGCCTGCCCAGAAGAAACCGCCGCAGGTTTAACAACCTTCACTTTTTAATGGATTTAAACAGGTCTTTTACACAACACTGCTTAAGTACGTGTAATTATACGGACTGAAAGGACGCAAGGGTCGTACTTTCCAATCGGGTCAGTTTTATCAAATTTCGGTGCCACCGCTGCCGTGAGGTAGGGCATTAGATGCGGCATTGCAACCACTCCCGAAGCGAAACGCTGATGGTCAAAAACAGTTCAAGAATTAGTTCCTTCTATATTTATGGAATGTAGAAGTGGTGTAACCGAGGTGCTCTTTTACATGCTGCGCATATTGGCCTTGTTGCGCTACCTCTATTTACAGCGCTCCGTTGTCACAAGCTACTTACTTTGTTGCGGTTTTTTTGCAAAATCACAACTCCATTAACATTCCGACAGGCATCGTAAATAAACTTTTTAATTATATGGACGCAAGTGCTACGGTCACTTGGCAAGTTCAGCGAAATGATTATTAGCTGAAATTACTCTTTTATTGCAGACTGGGATGCAGCCAAAACATATCCGAAAAAGTTATTAATAAATAACAATTGCAACATAACTAGACTTTTCTTGAAAATCGGATGAAGATTTTAAATTATGTACAGTCGCTTGTCGAGATAAAAAAAAATACTAAATAGCAGCTTCATTATTTAACTACAATATAACAACACATTCATCTTGCGAAACTGATTTAAAAGCACGAACTACTAGAAATTCGTGAAGTCAGAATTATTGTGCGATTTTAAACAGGATTTCTAGTTCTATGGCTAAATTCTGACGATATGGTGCGATTTTGAGACATATTTCAGTTCCATGGTTAAATTTTGACGATATTGCGACAATATTCCTAGTTTCATTGTTACATTCTAACGATATCGTGCAATATAGGACAAGATTCCTAGCTTCATGGTTGAATTTTGACAAAATGTGATTTTGAAACAAAATTTCTACTTCTATTCTGACAATATTGTGCAAAATTGAGAGGATTTCTAGTTCTTTGGTTTCTAACGATAACAAGCGATTTGGAACAAAACTCCTAGTTACGTTGATAAATTCTGACGATATGGTGCAATTTTGAGACAAGATTCCAGTTTCATGTTTAAATTTTGACGATATTGCGACAAGATCCCTAATTTCATTGTTACATTCTGACGATATCGTGCCATTAAGGACAAGATTCCTAGCTTCGAGGTTACATTTTGACGATATACAATTTTGAAACAAAATTCCTACTTCTATTCTGACAATATTGTGCGAAATTGATAAGATTCCTAGTTCTTTGGTTTGGATTTGGAGGAGCAAAACACCTAGGTACGTTGTTAAATTCTGACGATATGGTGCAATTTTGAGACAAGATTCCAGTTTAATGGTTAAATTTTGACGATATTGCGACAAGATCCCTAGTTTCATTGTTACATTCTGACGATATCGTGCCATATGGGATAATATTCCTAGCTTCATGGTTGAATTGTGATAATATGCGCTTTTCAAAAAAAAATCCTACTTCTATTCTGACAATATTATGTAAAATTGAGAGGATTCCTAGTTCTTTGGTTCCTGACGTTAACAAGCGGTTTGGAAGAAAACTCCTAGTTACGTTATTAAATTCTGACGATATGGTCCGATTTTGAGAGAAGATTCCAGTTACATGGTTAAATTTTCACGATATTACGTCAAGATCCCTAGTTTCATTGTTACATTCTGACGATATCGTGCCACTTAGGGCAAGATTCCTAGCTTCATGGTTAAATGTTGACGATACGCGATTTTGAAACAAAATGCCTACTTCTATTCTGACAATATTGTGTGAAATTGAGAGGATTCCTAGTTCTTTGGTTCCTGACGATAACAAGCTATTTGGAACAAAATTCCTAGTTACGTAGTTAAATTTTGACGATATGGTGCTATTTTGAGACAAGATTCTAGTCTCATGGTTAAATTTTGACGATATTGCGACAAGATCCCTAGTTTCATTCTGACAATATCGTGCCACTTAGGGCAAGATTCCTAGCTTCATGGTTAAATTTTGACGACATGCGATTTTGAAACAAAATTCCTACTTCTATTCTGACAATATTGTGTGAAATTGAGAGGATTCCTAGTTCTTTGGTTCCTGACGATAACAAGCTATTTGGAACAAAACTCCTAATTACGTAGTTAAATTTTGACGATATGGTGCTATTTTGAGACAAGATTCTAGTCTCATGGTTAAATTTTACGATATTGCGACAAGATCTCTAGTTTCATTCTGACGATATCGTGCCACTTAGGGCAAGATTCCTAGCTTCATGGTTAAATTTTGACGACATGCGATTTTGAAACAAAATTCCTACTTCTATTCTGACAATATTGTGTGAAATTGAGAGGATTCCTAGTTCTTTGGTTCCTGACGATAACAAGCTATTTGGAACAAAACTCCTAGTTACGTAGTTAAATTTTGACGATATGGTGCTATTTTGAGACAAGATTCTAGTCTCATGGTTAAATTTTGACGATATTGCGACAAGATCCCTAGTTTCATTCTGACGATATCGTGCCATTTAGGACAAGATTCCTAGCTTCATGGTTACATTTTGACGACATGCGATTTTGAAACAAAATTCCTACTTCTATTCTGACAATATTGTGTGAAATTGAGAGGATTCCTAGTTCTTTGGTTCCTGACGATAACAAGCTATTTGGAACAAAACTCCTAGTTACGTAGTTAAATTTTGACGATATGGTGCTATTTTGAGACAAGATTCTAGTCTCATGGTTAAATTTTGACGCTATTGCGACAAGATCCCTAGTTTCATTCTGACGATATCGTGCCATTTAGGACAAGATTCCTAGCTTCATGGTTACATTTTGACAACATGCGATTTTGAAACAAAATTCCTACTTCTATTCTGACAATATTGTGCGAAATCGGGAAGATTTTAGTTCTTTGGTTTCTGACGATAATATGCGATTTGGAAGCGGGACCTTCCCGTATTCTACAAAGAAAACCCGAGCTCCGGAGCCACTGTGTGTTTAAAAATGCATTCATAATTTGGAACTCAAAACCTTAAAACTTCTAGTATGCAGTTGCAACGCTCTGATTTTGAAAGACGAAATGATATTAGACTTAACTTCTTTCTTTTAACGTTGGGTTTCACATTCGTATTACTACATTAAAGATGAACTCTTGTGCTGATGTAATTTTTAGTATGCATTAAGAATATTAATTTTGAAGCACACATTTTAGATAGTATTAACTATAAGAATTAAAAATGCATTTTATACGTGCAGCATTTTAATTTCACTTCCTAACATTCACAGGCACTCTCTTCAGGTGAAGACGCTATAGTTTTGATTTTGCAATTGGCGAAATCAATAAGAGAGCAAGTGTTAATTAACTAATCCACGAAGTGGATACAGATACAGGTTACGTTCAACGGCTTGTCCGAAGTCTACAATCAAACGTAGCAGCTTTTCTCTTGCTCTGCGCAATTCGAACTACCCACTTAATATAATTTTTTTTTAAATTATTTGGCTCCATTATTAATGTGATCGCTAACCCATAGGTATAGGTATGTTTGAAAAATAAAATCAAAACCCTACCATCCTAGCTTTTGTTAATTAACTAACTCGACAACTCGACATATATGGAGCTCGTTAAAGGATAATTAGTTAGCTACGTTTGGCGTGCTGAAAGAATTTTTCACTTGGTATTTTTCGCATTCATTGCTCATGTGCTTGATTTACATGTTAAATTGCATCCTTTGCAACGATCATTTCTAATAGTTAGTACTTGGTACTTATACGTTCTTTTATGGGCAACAGGAAAATCGAGTTAACGGTTAGTCAGTATATTTCGACGTTTGTATTCTCTCTAACACTTTTCGTTATTTCAATATGTACGCGAATGTTACAACGTACCAATACGTCACGTCATTGTTGTTGCTAAAACCAATAATCGATCACATGTGACGCAAGTTATTTTTAAATTAAGCAATCGCCTTCCTTTATTAAAAATGACGCGCTTCGTTTAATTCCAAAGTAATTAACAGCATAGTGGTTACGAAATGAGCAAATGAGCATCTGGGGGGCGTACGGAATGGAACCTAAAAGTATGAGCACAAGACATTGACAAAAAGTCATGGTACACCGTGAGAAATTACACATTGAGAGAATTGTTGAGTCTCTAATAATAATTGATTAGTTGCAGATTGAAGTTAAAAAAGTTGGGCCTACTATAAAAATCATTTTTTGAGCATTACTCGTTGATGTTTTCCTTTATTACAGACTATGTGGCCCATGAAGCCAGTAATGTTAGTTTAGAAACTTGCCGACAAAAGAGCGTAGTCGATTAGAGAAGTAAAACGGTCTTTGCTGTTCAGCCCGAACCCCTTGCAACAAGTGTTGAACCTTACACGAAGTAGGCTACAGTGTCGATAAAAAGATCTTTTCGTAGAAGTACAATAATGAGGTCAAAATGGTTGTCTTCTAAACAGCAGACCAAGCAAAATTCCTGAGAGCTCTGCATATTTTTTCTAATTTAATGGAATCTCCACCTCTTACCGTTTAGGAGATCTCGATGCTGAATTCTTATTTTAAACGAACTGTAAAATTTATCTGCTGCAACTTGCAACATCAATAAAATAAATTCATCTTAACCTCTTAAATTTTATTTTTAGCATATAAACTAGTTTTATTGCTTAAATTCTGACGATATCATGGGATTTTGAAGCAATATTACAAGTTCTATAGTTAAATGTTGACTATATTGTGCCATTTTAAGACAAAATTCCAGTTTCATGGTTAAATTTTGACGATTACTGTGAGATTTTGAGACAATATCCCTAATGGCAGGGTTAAATTCTCACGACATTGTGCGATTTTGTGGGAAGATTCCTAATTTCATGGTTATTTCTGACGATATACGCGATTTGGGACAAGATTCCTAGTTCCATGCTTAAATTCTGACGATATCGTGCGATTCTGAAACAACATTCCCAGTTCCCTGGTTATTCTATATATTTTGACAATATTGTGCTATTTTGAGAACAGATACCAGTTCAATGATAAAATTTTGACGATACTGTGAGCTTTTGAGAGAACACCCCTAGTTACAAAGTTAAGTTCTGATGATACTGTGTCAAACTGAAAAGATTCCTAGTTCTTTGGTTTCTGACGACTACGTGCGGTGTGGAACAAAATTCCTAGTTCTATGGTTAAATTCCGACGATATGGTGCAATTGTGAGACAAGATTCCAGTTCCATGGTTAATTTTTGACACTGAGGCAAGATTCTTATTTCTAGAGTTAAATTCTGAGGATATCCTACGATCTGTGAAAATATTCCTAGTTCCATAATTAAATTTTGACTATATTATGCTATTTTGAAACAATTATTTCTAGTTCCAGTGTTAAATTCTGGCAATATTGCTCTATTTTGAGACCAGATTTCAGTTTCATGGTTAAATTTCAACTAATGTGACAATATTCCTAGTTCCATGCTTACATTCTGACGGTGTCGTGCCATTTGGGACAAGATTCCTAGCGCCATGGTTGGTTAAATTGTGACGATATTAGACAATTTCAAGACCATATTCCTAGATATACAGTTAAATTCTGACGGTATTGTTTTATTTTTCTAATTCTTATTATGAACAAACTGTACAGGATTTATCTATTGCAACTTGCAACGTTAATAAAATAAATTCAACTTAACCTCGTAATTTTATTTTCAGTGTTTCCATAAAAACTGTAAATAAAACTTAAAGAAAATAACCTAGTTTTCCGGCAGATGCGTCTATATTTGTGCCCGACGTAAATCAAAAATACTTTTGATCACGCCTCTGCGAGGCCGTGTCGCCATAAAAAACGGGGAGTAATTCAGGAAGACCAAAACGACGACGGTGAGAAATGGGCGCGTTTCGCAAAAACGCGTACGTATTCGCTAGAAATAGAGCGAACTATTCGGTTCCAGCTGCTTATACATCTCGGGGCACTAGGAAAAGGCGTCCATTACGAGGCATCGGGCTTCGCTTTAGAAAGCGTAAATGCGCCGGCTGAAAAACGTACTTTTTTGATTGTTTGCCGTTACATGATCGCCGGTTGACGTAGGCGTTGCGTTAATGGTTACAGAGCACATGCACAAAGCAAATAGGCATGAATGAGCGCCAGATGCCGGATTTGCTCAGAACCCGCTGCTGGAGCGTCATTGTCTGGCTGGATTATTTTGGTAGCCGCATAATTGCGACGATAAGATAAAAGATGCGCCATTAATTGCAAGTAGTCTTCTGTGGCTGCCTTTTGTTAGGGAATGTATCCGGCATTATCAAGTAGTATACATACATTTCTTGAAGGTTGTCTTGAATGTACTTACTACAAATTCGTGCCAAATTTAAAATGGAAATACCTGTTGGAGTACAAGGTTCCCACGTAGCAGGATTAGTTAGTTTAATAATATAAAATGCATGTGTCATGTGACTGACAAATCGTTTAACTGCACGCTGTAAACTCTTAGTGGTTCGAGCCCCATGTAAAGCGTTCACGTTTACTAAAAATTCGTAACTAAATATTGGGCTCACAACAACTTACCGCAACCCCGAAACAAAAATACAGACAATTCGAAGGGCAGCCAAAACGGGCGGGCAGTACTCACCTGAAAAAAAGATAAAATTAAATTCTGTTGACGTTTCGACATCATTAACCGCACGTATTTATAAAGCGTAACTGTGCAAGTAGGCAATGCTCGTAAAAATGAATGCAGGCTCTGTTTGCTGCTAGGCAGACTAATTTTATACGAGTTTTAAAAGAATATGCCTTTATAGATTGCCTCGAATATTCAGAAACACCCTCTGGATGTGGGCGAAAAAGCAACCTTACCCTGATATTATTGGTATTATTAAAATCAATGTGAAATTAGTGAGTCCCTTTTTGGGTTAAACTGGGCAATACCGAAGGCCTACGCAAATGCAAATTTTCTGCGTTATTATGAAGAAAAAAATGTGGTGTGATAGACGCACACAACTTGCTTTTTACAGTGATATTACAATTAGCAAAAGAATTCATTTTTGATTTTTAAACATTTGTAAAAAAATTCAAAAATTCCACAGAAACCCTTCAAAATAGAGCGTTAGTTCAAGAGACAAATTTTCTCTATAATTTTAAGCTGAACTGAAAAATGTAATAATATACTGCGTCTTCTATTTAAAATAGAAGTTAATAAAAAAAGTAGTTTGAAAAAAACAACATACTTCTGGTCATGCGATTTTCTTCAAACGCTTGCCGTCGCATCTAGATAGTACACAAAACTTATATATAAAGTTTCAACGCCATACCAAAGAGCTCTTTGGCCATACCTCTTTTCGTTTTTGAGATATTCCGTTCACACACAGACACACAAGACACCAATCAACAAAAATATCGAATTTTTGGGATGAATCCAATACTTCATTTATCGTAAAAGGAAGTAAATAGCTATTTAAGTAACAAGGAATGTTAATAGGCGATCCATTTCGAGTTATCTTATTATATTTTTCCCGCTGCTCATCGAAATTTTCCTAGATTTAAAAAAAATCGTTTGGTTTGTCACCTGTCACCAGCATTAATTTTCATGAGTCGTGTTACCTCTGAGTGTCACATGTCACATAAACACATGCAATTATAAGCAAAACGTCTAAGTCTGCATCTTGCGTTGCTAATTTTATTATCCTAGGAACTTAATAATAATATTAAGTTCCGTTGTCAAGGGAAAGCAGCAAACAAATATAATCGCCGACTTACACGTTTTTTTTACTAAGGTTCTATCACTGACTCACATGATCAGCAGCGGGAAAAATATATTACATAAAGGTATAATACACTTGAATATCTGCTAGAGGGGCCTACTCGTTTATAATTATAAATTTTTAAATATAGTTAAATATTCATTAATTTAAATGCACACTGTGTTAAGAAGTAAAGCGTGTCATGATATAAAATAAAAATTTTCCAATGTTAGTTCGCTTATGTATGATAGTTGGTGAGACACTGTAAATTTACAATTCGTTGTAAAGAATTGATTAATCAAGACTTCAAGTTTTACCAATTTTATATGTATGCGCCTGTAATTAATTCTGAAAATTTGATCATTTGTTTACATCCATGAGACATTATTTTTACTAAATTTCGAAGAATTATAACAATTCCTTCAATATGTAACATTGTTTTGGAACTCAGTATATTTGCAAGAATTTTTTTCGATGAACTGATGAACAATGAAAAAAATCTATGTCGTATAATAATAAACCCGTTAAGAATGTACGATTTTCGGAGTCAATGTAGAATATTTGTTTAGCAAATAGTGTATGATCGACTCAGGTTCAGGATATTTTCCTGTGGTTTTAATATTTAACGATTTCAACAATTACCTTTGAACGCTTTAAATCAAATGTTTATAATGAAAATAACCAGGATTCCAAACAATTGCTCAATATTCAAGTTTTGGCCTAACAGACTTATTGTAAATAATCATTAAAATATTCTGTTGCTTTGATTCGAACGACCGAACGAATTAGAAACCTAGGTTTTTCTAAGAAGCGAATTGAGTTATATAATCGTCAAATGTAAGGTTTTTCATCTACGAAGTCTTGGTCTGTTCAATAATATTGTGGCAACTAGTGATGAAATCTAAGATTCTTTTTTTGTGTCTTATCTGGGACACTTTATATAATGCATCACTGTAGCATACCCACCTTTTCTATAAAGATATAATCTGTAATTTTATCTCTGACGAATTTTAATAGCCACAGTTTATATCTGTCTTGAGTTTTTATCCGTTTAAACGTTTTCTAATTACTACTAAACATACTCGCCTCTCAGGCGGCTGGCCCGGGTTCGAATCCCGACAGACTCTAGTAGGATTTTAAAAATCGTACGCTCCCCGGTTATCACGCTAACACCTGTGGTAGTCGTTAACCCCTAAACAAGGGAACTCTTCCTCATTTTCAACGGGCAAGGCTAGCCACCTACCCGACCTACGGGCAAAGAGGGCTCACAGAACCACTTTGTGATAAAAACAGGCCACTGGCCTATAGTAAGAGAAGAAGAAGAAGAAGAAGATTTACTCTAAGGAATATAATTTTTCTATTTCAAAATAACGCAATTACACTTGGACCATTGTAAAAGGATCAACCCTGACGAGCGCATTAGTAATCACATGTGACACATGTTTTTAATTTTATTTACACTGAATGTAGTAAGTATTTTTATTCATTTAAAACTATATCCGCCGATGTCAAATGTTCTGGCGGCAAATTTTCCGACGGTGAATTGTACCTACGGCGAATCGACGACGGCGAATTGTTCTGAACCCTTAAAGCCATCCATGATTTGGTCCGAGTTGTTTGTATACCTTGTAAACGAGGATAATTTACTCAACCTTTTCGCTGTTTGTGTTCGCATATAGACCAATATTTCTCTCGACTTTTTAACTTGCATCATCAGTAACAAAGTTACTCTGAGTAACTCGGATCAAATCGTGAGTGATTCATGAACCAGAAACCACCAACGAACATAAGTATTATCAAAATCCTCGTTTAGGTTCACAATGTGTAATAAGGCACATAAAGCCAAAATATACAGGGTACCTAGAAAGGCAAGGTGATCTAAGCTGACATTTAATCTTAATATTGACAATTCGAATATCCGTGAAAGCTTCAAACAATACGCAAATTTTTATTTTTATTTTTACGGCGATCTTAATAATTTTACTTCCTTTTACAATAAAGGAAGTATTGGATTCACCCCAAAAATCGAAATTGAGTTTTCAACAGATCTTCACGTTTTAGAGTCCCCTGATCCCAAAAAACATATTTTTTTTCATTGTCTGTGTGTCTGTCTGTGTGTCTGTCTGTCTGTCTGTCTGTCTGTCTGTGAACAGAATATCTCAAAAACGAAAAGCGGTATGGCGTTGAAACTTCATATATAAGTTTTGTGTACTATGTATATGAGACAGCAAGCTTTTGAAAAAAATCGCATAACCGGAAGTAGGTGTTTACTCTTGTGATTTTTCAGTTTTTTCGGCTCTAACGATTTTTTTAAACTTTACATTTTTATTACATTTTGAATGTGTATTGATATGAGATAGGTGATTTTCCAGTTGAATACTTCTAAAATGCGTTTCTTTTGTTTTTTTGTCTATTTTTTATTAACTCTTATTTTAAATAGAACACCCGGTATATTATTACATTTTTGAATTCAGCTTATAATTCTAGAGAAAATTTGTCTCTTCAACGAACACTCTATTTTGTACCGTTTTTGCAGAATTTGTAATTTTTGAAAAATTTTTACAAATGCTTAAAACATTTAAAATCAAATTTTTGGCTAACTATAAGATCACTGTAAAAGGAAGTTGTGTGCGTGTATCACACCAGATTTTTTTTATTGGAATTGAAGTACTGACAATTTTATTTTTGAACAATATTTTAAACATAATTACACTTTAGCAAAAACAAAAAATCATATCGTAACTTTTTTAAACATCAAGTTAAGAGACATTTTTGTTTATCCCAAAAAATAATAAATTTTGTTTTTTGTCATTTTATTTTGACCATATTTCGATTATTATTACTTCTACAAAAATATGTTTTCAAAAAATGTACCTGAGGGTATTTGAGAATGTTAAAAAACGATTTTGAAATAAAATTCAGTCTACCTTGACAGCTACGGTAAATTTCGGTAAACTTGGTAGGCAGAGCTCGAGATAAGTCCCCTTGGGGTCCCGTAGAAGCCAACCACACTTCAAAAAATTATACTTAAAAGTACAGAAAACAGAGGCGTTAAATAATAAAGTGGAACACACTGCGTACTTGAAGTTGCCATCAAAGTGGATTCAGAAATTACAGAAAATGTAGAAATTGCATTAATTTAAGAAATTAAAGCTTAATGCTAATAAATGAATATTCAGAACAGGAGTACCGCGGAAATTAAAAGCGGCCACCCTCTAAGAATTGCACTGCTAACGCCACTCTACCAAAATATTGAATTTTACTAATAGTGTTGTTTTCGTTAGTGTATCAAAATGATTGATTGTTTTAAGACAAAAGGTGACTGCCTTTTGCCATTTTCAATTAGATACATCTCTTTTATAAAGTGTTTTGTAAGTTCTTATCATACGACACTTTTTTTCTTATTTTAGCGAGTAATATCAACCCTCGGAATACATTCATGCAATTTCTCTGAATATGCATCGCCCGGTAATTTAATAAATTACTAATTATTAATTATTATTAATAAAAACACTTATTGTTCTGTAAATCTCGAAACTGGGCGGTCAGGTCAGTCAGTGCCATGACATGTGTGCGTATGGATGTGAAATTTGATACCACAGAGGGTGGCATTCCGATGCGTGAGCTCTGGTGTGATTTTTGAAGTGACCTAATTACGTGAATTTTTTTTTCGAAAGGGCAAAATAATGTCTGTAATATACATTGCTTGGGTAGCTTTGCAATGGGCGTTGTATGTAGTTCGATTGCTGGGTTTGTGCCCAATCGCTGCCGCAGATAGTACACTATCGCACCTAAGAATAGCGAATATCCGGCGAGATGACCGCTAAACCTTGACCTGATATGCATTTAACTAATCAGTGATCAAGGAAGCGCACCTGGGCAGCTATGGGATGCTCACTTTCCACAAACGCCTTGTGATTTTGGTTTTCTACGGTGGCGGCAACCGTAGATGCAAATCACTATGGCATGAGTTGTAGCTCAGTGGTCTAATTAACATTCGGTCAATAGGTACTGGATGTGGTAGCATCCGTAAAACAGATACTGAAGGCAGATCTAAAGTATATCCCTGCCCGAGATATTTTAGTAGTTGCTAAGTGGGAACGCTACTGTGGCAACAAAACAAAACAAAACTGTAAGTATTATCATCCTGAATATGTACTGCTAATTGTCGTAATGTTTGTTTACTCTTGCGTTCATGCTCGCCTTGATTCCCCCGGCGTCGTGTTTCTCATCCACAACCCTTGGACCGAAGGAGCGTTACAGATTTTTTGGGTAAATCTTCAGCCTGTAAGATTACGCATGACGACCAATTTAAATGCAGAAAAATTAATTAGTTCCGTACCCACAATCACTGTGCCCAGAATATTATATTTGACATTACTTAAGTTAGTTTAACCTCTCCAGACATTTATGTGCATATTCCTAGAAATGCTCAGCTCCATACTTTTAAATTGAAAAATCTGCAATTCTCTAAAAATTCCTTACGGTGTAGTGTTAATCAAGTGAAACTCGGGAAAATGTGTAGTTGTGCTGCGGTATGTTCAGTTCTATACGCACAAAACAAGCTTTAAAGCGTACACACTGATGTTTATGCCTTCAAAAAACAAGAGAAGTGTAGCGTCCCGGATCCAAACAAAAGCTGCATATCCAAACAAACCTTCGACTGGATTAACGAGCGGGACAAAGGCCCCAAAATAGCCTAGTTACGAAACAAAGATTCTTAAATATGTGAAAATACCTCGGCGAGTAATAATAGAGCGCACTAACAAGAAAACGTTCCTAAACACGATTTCGTTATTCGTTAGCAGTTGCTCGTTGACGTCTTCGTGGCTGGAGTCACGTCACAACTCTAGAAGAACGTCCCTATAAGTCATAGCTGCCTACGTGTGAAAAATCATGAGCCCTCAATCATGGCCAGTTTAACTTAATTAGGGCGCCTGGATCCTACCACTTACGTTGTACAGGTGGCGACAAGATTGCGCAGTTATATTATTGTCAGTTTTAAATAGGCTTTATTTTGAACTGTCCATTGACGCTTGGCTAGCATGTAACCTGACTTTTCCGTAGTTGTACATCTCGTTCGCCCTTAAGAACAAGTATAACTATCTCTTTTAATTTTACAATTAATTACCACAACTTGTTCAACCTACGTCGTCAGATCTAGTAACCTTAGATTTAATGAGAATGAGCGCCCCCTGGCGAGCGGGTGCGCGTTCATGCCTGGACCCAATTTTTCAACAGAGTCGCTCAGAAAAAAAGTTATTTCAGAACACGATCGTGCCGGAATATGAAATATGTGTAATAGCGGCTGTCGTACTTGAGCTGCCTTGTTTTTCGTGCGCTCCGTGGCGAAGGTTTGTCAAAACAAATATGCTCGTGCTAAAATACAAGCGCCTTGGATTCTTACTAAACGCCGGGGTTTTCAGTTTTGGTCGGCCGGGTGCTAAGTGGCAACGCAAACTGTTTTCGAAATAGCAATTGGGTTAAAAACATTGGGAAACCACTACATTCACTAAACCGAGTGCTAAGGTCTAGCCTGGACTTTTCCTATTAGAATCTCCTCAAAAATATGTTTCACTGTCTAGCTATAATCAAGTTTGCCAAATGATAAGTTAGCCAGAAGTCTTCAATGTTGCACAAGAAACACCAACTGCTGCAATAACCGAGCATTCAATAAACACAAATGCAATGGAAAATAACTATGAGCAATATTAGCATTCAGCACTTAGCGCAGACCTTAAGTGTCATTTATCTGCAGCACTTAATTTGCCAAACAACATTTGGTCATGGTGGCAGCCTTGACTAAAAAAAATATTACCAGACAGCCAATTGTTGAGCAATTCAGCTTTAATTCCGAAAAAAGTACGTTAAATGCGACTGTTTTGCAGCTTTCAAATCTGTTTGCATGCGGGTCATAGACCTAGAAAACGCCAGTTACTGGACAATTATCAGTTCGTAGTTCCCAAAACTTGATTAGTGTAGGTCAATGCCTCTGCGATTCGAGCGGAAGGTCCTCATTGATCTCATCATTGGGAAGCTACCAATGATGGCGACGGGGATAACTGGTCGACTTCCTTCAGCACCAAGCATGGGCCGATTCGCTCGTTTCAGTAATGGCCTTTGTTGCTCGCCGTTTATTCGGGCCTTGATTAGACGTGCGAGATTATTAGCAAGCCTACGAGTTGGCCTCATGGTCTGAAGGAAGCTCGTATATCTCTATTGCCATTAGCGAAGGGTCAAAACGACGCTTCCAAATTATTTTACCTTGACAAGCAAAAACGAGAGCACGAAGCGCTTGTAAAACAGATGTAAAACCGCCGTCTAAATATTGTTACACCTTGGCAAGTGGGAATTGGGCGCTCACTTTAAAAGCTCAAACAGGCCATGTTTATTTTAATAAAAACGTAACGAAGTGCAACCTTCATCAGCTAGTCACGAGCTGTGTTTTCACGTTATTAAAAAGTAGTCCAAACATGCGAGTTCCTTCTGCTCATCGGCAAGGCCGATATTACAATTTGTGCCAAAAATCTTAATTTAAAAAATCTGGTGTGATACACTCACACAACTTCCTTTTACAGTGATCTTACAATTAGTCAAAAATTGCATTTTTAATTTTTAACCATTTGTTAAAAATTTTCAAAAATTACAAATTCTACAAAAACGGTACAAAATCGAGTGTTAGTTGAAGAGACAAATTTTCTCTAGAATTTTAAGGTGAATTCAAAAATGTAATAATATACCGGGTGTTTTATTTAAAATAGGAGTTAATAAAAAAAATAGAAAAAAAAACAAAAGAAACCCACTTTAGAAGTATTCAACTGGAAAATCACCTATCTCACATCAATACACATTAAAAATGTAAGAAAAATGTAAAGTTTAAAAAAAATCGTTAGTCGTTTTTGAAAAAATCGAAAAAAACTGAAAAATCACAAGAGTAAACACCTACTTCCGGTTATGCGATTTTCTTCAAAAGCTTGCTGTCTCATCTACATAGTACACAAAACTTATATATGAAGTTTCAACGCCATACCTCTTTTCGTTTTTGAGATATTCTGTTCACAGACAGACACACACACACACACACACAGACAGACCAATGAAAAAAAATATGTTTTTTGGGATCAGGGGACTCTAAAACGTGAAGATCCGTTGAAAACTCAATTTCGAATTTTTGGGGTGAATCCAATACTTCCTTTACAGTAAAAGGAAGTAAAAAAAGGAATGAAAATTCCAATACAGTACCCGCATCAAACAAAGAAGCGTAAAAGCAAATCCTCTTTTCACATATAATGAAAAAGTACAACAATCACATTTTAAAATTAGTTGGGTAACTATGTCAGTAACTGTTGAATTGTTAAATGGTTTCTCTCCAGTGTGAATGCACATGAAATATGTGAAATGGTTTTTCACCACTGTGAAGGGTTAATTAACACAGTTTACCGCCAAAGTGCCAAACCGGAAGCACACTTCGATCATAGTATCACAGTATCTACTGCATCAGGCGCCAATACATAGCCTATGACTAAGCAGGAACCCGCAATTCCCGCAAGCCCATTATCTATTACCTAACGCTAATATTAAAATTAATAGCGAGCTAGAAAAAAGAGAAACAGACGCCGTGAGTCACCGGTCGGCTAGTTGGCGGTCTCATTGCAGCAACGGTGGAAACATGCGGATATAAACACCCAGAGCCGGCCCACCAGGTTCGCAACTTCCACGTAGCCGACCTTTCCCCGGGCGAATTCACAGACTGTAGCGGCTATTGAGACACTCGCGCGAAATTCTGATTCTGACGCTGATGTAGGTTTCCAATCGCATATGCTATTAGGGAAAAATGGTGTAGAAAGTCGCAAAGTAATTTTTACACCTTTTTGATTTTGCCAAAATTTGCACGTAATTTATAATTGAGATCGCATGAGATACATTCTTGCGGTGGGTTTTTCTACTCTGCTACCAGTACACCCGCGGCGAGAAAGGTTCAAGCTGTGATACAGAAATGGGGAAAAAGATTTTTTTATGTGACAGTGATTGAAGAACATTATTCCGAAGTACTAGTAGTTTCCTGATCAAGAAATACAACTTTTATTTCGAGGGTACTGGGTGGTGTAGCTTGAACAAGCGTCCACGTTCGATCAGCAGAGTTAAGCAACGCTCTCTCTGGTCAGAACTTGAATGGGAGTTCCACGGCTGCATCTCTCGGCGCCTCGTGGTACGGCTATCACGGAAAAAAGTTAGTCCCGGCGGTCATAACATCATGACAGTCGTTAGTGGGGTTGGAAGTCCTCATAACTGCACAGCGACGCCTATAATTGGCCTAACGGCTGTTGGCTGAGTGCGAATTAAATTAGAATTAAAATTAAAATTAAAATGCATTTGAAGTTGAACCCTGATAATTTCTTCTTTCAGATGTCGAATGACGATCGTATACCGTATACCTAATCTGATATGTGAGTAAGGGCCGGTTCTACAATGCAAGTAATACCTAGAATAAGCTATCCGATGTATAATTGTCCTAATTTCCTTTGTTACAACAATAATTTCTATGGTATTTATTCCCCGGATAACTTTACCCTTGGTTTGTATAACCGGCCCTAAAGATAGATTAGATAATGAGTTAGCCTCCAATATAGCAAGTATTGTTAAACAACAACAAAATATTGTATAATTGAGGCATTGTTCATAGTATATCAAGTTACAGCATAAAAGTAACCTAACTGTTGTTGCGAAATTTGATTGATAATCCCCGATTTATAATAATTACCCATTGAAGAAACCTACATATGAAAGGAAAATATTTATAATGCCACCTTTCGATGGCGAAACAAATGCCAGTGGCATTATCATAAAATTAATTTATTGGTGACATTTTGCATTCTTAAAAAGGCCGTAGGCACAATTACATTAATTCAAACTTTACAATTATCTCCTCGCGGGCGCTCATTGCATGCACAAGCGACTATTAAATATTAAAAAGTCGCTTTCACCCCGTCTCCGATGAAATATGGGGTGAGTGTGACACGAGTGACGGGATGAAAGTGCCTTGGGAATCATAAAATGTCGGTCATAATGCGGCGCAATTAATGAATCGGTGCCTTTGCTGAAGATGTAGAAAGTGTAAACCACGTAAAAATATGTGGAAAGGCGGCGGCCGCAATATTCCATTGTCAAAACGAAAGACTAGACGAAGGGGCGAAAGCCCGACTTGCAGCAAAAGGCCAAAAAGTAAATTCTAAATCACGTTTGAGGCACCATGCGGTATCCCACAAACACAACAATCAAATCTGAAATTTAAATGGAAAATGGTGAAAAATATCAAGTAAGCTGAGAAACTATAATTTTATCCTTTTTGGGTCATTCTAAGCCTGCTTGAAATTACAAAATTTAAAACATTAAAATTCTTCTGATCTATAAAATATATTTTTTGACAAATTCAATTTCTGATATACAGGGTATTTCAAAATGTATTATCCCTACTTTAAGATGTTCTTCATTAACAGAGGAAAAAAGTGCTAATAGACTCATGCCGCAGTCTTAAACGTCGCAACTACTGTTTAAATTATATTACCTTTGCTACAAGCTTGCCTTGGTGTCTTAGTAAATCAAGTACATAATTGAAATTTTGTAATTGAAGTTGCTACTGACTTTCGAAAAAATCTTCGACAGTTAAGTAATGTTTATAATTCTCTGCGAAGCATTCCAATTTTGTGTACCTTACGGTCACATTACTGTGACATGGGTTATCTTGTTATTACAGATCGAATTTCTGTACATTAATTCCTGTCGTGTACGTTGTTTGTTACTAGCACATATTACAAGTCTTGCAATACCTGAAAAACAGTTGAAAATCGGACAGGGTTTTACTAACTTTATTTGCTATTTCTAGCATCACCACCGATCCCTCACGGGTCATGCCTTTTAAAACACCATTTAAAAACTTCAAATCCTGAAAAAGTTTCCGATATATCAAATTCAATTTCCGACATGAAAAATGTACTTTGTGACATAAAATACGATTTCTCAGATATACAGTGTGTCCCCGGATGGACTTGTAAACTTCCTTATTTTGCATTTTATGAAGAACAGTCATTCTTTATAAAAAGTTTTGCTTCATCTAGCAAGTCCGCAGCCACTACCAAAAAATAACATACAGGGTGGTTAGAAAACGAGACAACGTGAAATTTGGTTAAGAATAAAGTACCTTTTATTTGAAAGGAAAGTATAAATATTACTGGAAAAAGATGTTTGAAATTTCAATAGAAGCTCACATATCTAATCTGAACGCTACACTTCCTGTCGTTTCGAATTTCTGCACATAAGTTTGTATTGTCGCAATTGTTGGTATGGGGCTATCTTGAAATTGTATCGAGAATAAGTCCCTACCTCTGCGTAAACTATTGCCAGCATAAAAAGTTTAATAATGAACACCCTTTCCTCGTTAGAGTAAATTGCATCCATTTTAAGCGACACAATTATCTGAGTTGTCAACAGACAGTTTTTGTTTTTTAACAAGCGCGGCCGCCCATATTTGCGAATATCTAAGTTTTAAAATTAATATTTTTACGCACAATTAGCATTATCCAATAAATTTTTAATACTAAACGACGCGGAAAATTATTCTCTTTAATTAGTACCACTACCATTTTTTGCCATGTTCAGAGGTATGACCAACCACCTGGTATGTAAGTACAACAATTCCCGATTGAGAAGAGAATCGTGTAAAATTGAATTTCCTATATAAACAAAACATCAATTACAGACATGAAATTGCATTTCTGATAGCATAAATTTCAATTCCTGCTAGGCCCCTATACCAAATTTCAAAACCTCGGCCAACTTTGATCTCTCACATTTCTTTGATGTTTATTTCCTAAACAAAAGAATTTTATTTTTAAAACAGTTTTTTTTTTATTAAAACTCTCTAAAAACATTTGTTTTTCATGCCAGTCTTTGTTCAAAGTAAAATTCTTTGATATGGGACCTAATCATAAAATAAAATGTGATAGATCAAAGTTGGCCGAAGATTTCGAAATTTGGTATAGGGGCCTAGATGTTGATTCTAAACAACTTTTCTTAATAACTTTTTGTCGTATTTAGTACATAAAAGTCATGCTACTCTACAAAAAAAAAGGGTTTTCGAAAATTTCCAAGGCATACTTTATTTTTCAAAACTGAAATTATATTCGAAATTCGCCTTTAACCAAGCAGAACTCCAAAAAATGAAAATTTAAATCGAAGATTTTTTACCTTTTGCAAGAGTCGTTTCACCTATTCGGAGGACACACTGTACATTTATGTAGTGATGTAAATTACCCGGGTGTTTATTTTTTAAGGGTAAATACCGGGGTATTTGCCCGGATAAATACCCAAAATGGGTATTTGAACGGGTATTTATAGCCTGCTTTACAAATATTATAAAGTTAATCTAACCAGTATAATTGATTGGTAAAGTGAAGGTGCCCTATTCGAATTTTATAAAAATGTAGAATAAAATAGCTGCACTGAGGGACATTTACTGCTATACAGGTTGCCTAAAATTGTATGGAACATGGCAATTCCATGAATTGGAAAAGAATGAAATACTATTTTCCACAAGAGTAACCGAAATAGAATATGTAATAATTACTTGGTAGCTAGGCTAGCTATTGTGCCTACTTGTTGCCTAGTTACCAAAGTAATTATTGCATTTTCTATTTTGGTTACTCTTATGACACATAATATTTGATCGCTTTTCCAACTCATAGAATTCCGTACAATTTTAGGCAACCTGTATATAACAGCAATAAGATAGCATGAATAAAAAATAGAATTCAATGCTCGAGTAAGAGCGAGATGAACATAGAAATATTTGAGTAGACTTGACGCTCATTTTAATTATGGCATATGTCAACTAAATATGCTTATTAAAGTAACTTTTTTGTATGGTTATCTCTTTCTTACTCAAGTATTATGTGCTTTTGTTTATGCTATCTTATGCTGTTATACATAATTATTGTCCCATCGGTATACAACGTTGTTTTGTTGTTTATATAATTTTGTGATTTTCTTTGTCTTATTAAGATTGTTTCTTAATATGTTTATAAGTATATTTATTATAGAGTCGAAAAATAATGTACCAACAATATAAATCATCCCAATCTTCGGAGTCAGAGCCATCACATTTTTTTTGTAAATTCTGACAGGCGCAATTTATTGCGTCTCTGTTTATTTCTATAAACTTCGGCAGCCAATGTTTTTTCCTGATAAACGATTAATTTACCTGGGCGACTGCTTATTCAGTGTTACATTTAAATTGTTATTTTACATAAAATATTCCAGTGCATTTATATGTAGTTTATTTATTAAGATAACATTATTATGTGAGTAAAAGTTAGCTTAGCTTTCTAAATATTACAAATTTGATAAATACCCAGTTTTTAGGTATTTACCCGAGGCAGGGGTAAATACCCAGGTAAATACCCATTTATAAATACCCTACCCATTGGGTATTTACCCGATCCACATCACTACATATATGTACATCAATTCAAATCGTGTAACATTCAATTTCCTATACAGGGTGTAGAAATGCCTTACGCACCATAGGGATTTCAATGGTAATTTCTTCATATGAAAATATATGCTTCCCTAATTATTTTAGAGCAAACTTGTAAAATTACCATTTTTAGACAAATCAGTGGTGCCTTGAAATTATTGAAGCATATCAAAGCATCAACAAATTAGTTTGCTATTTATTTGTTTGCATCTGTCAAATGTAGCGGCAACCATGGCACTTATTGCACCTGATCTGCTTCCAGTATACCACCACTTCGCAATTTGCATTGATTTTTGAAAAAATAATAATTCTAGTTTCTTTCATTATTAGGTTTTCTGACGTAAAATGACAAAAATGATGGCATAAGTGGATGCAGAATTGTTTGCTCTACAAAAAACCTATTTACAAGTTTGCTCTAAAATAATTAGGGAAGCAAATATTGTAATATTAAAAAATTACCATTGAAAACCCTAAGGTGCGTAAAGCATTTCTACACCCTGTATAAAAAAACGTCAATTTTTTATTATACATTCAATTCGTGACGCACCAAATTCAGTTTTTCATAGATATACTTACTTTAATTTCCGATTAATAAATTCAATTCACGCGGTGTAAAATTCAATTTTATATGTAAGAAAAAACAATTTTCAACATATGAAACTACATTTCTAATAACATAAACTCCAACTACATTATACAATGTTATTCCTGATTTATCAAATTCAATTTTATATGTAAGAAAAAACAATTTTTAACATATGAAACTACATTTATGATAAAATAAACGTTAACTCCTGATTATACAATGTTATTCCTGATTCATCATATTCAATTTCTGATATGCAAAATTTGAGACGTAAAATTCAATTTGTTATACATATACATACTTCAATTTCCGATTAAAAATTCGAATGTCTGTAATGTAAAATGCAATTCCCAGATAAAAACTAAATTTCCAACATGTATTGTATTGTCGATAATTATCGTTATCGTTATAACCCCATTTTTCCTTGCAGTGTAGAGCCTGATGCTTTATACACTTACGTCTATCTGGCAATGCTCAACTTGCCCCTGATTCGGGTGACAGAGTTGGAGCGCGCCTTTTGTGCTTGCGCAGCAACTAGTGTGTGCGGTGTGCATTTTCGTGATGTGTTGACCTTGTTAATCTATCTCTTATGTCTGTGGTTCTGCGTAGATCACAGTTAATTTGGTGCCAAACTGTGAATGGTGTCATCGAGCCCGATCCAATCGCCAAGACTGCGGAAAAATTCCGGCCCCCACGGGATTCGAACCGAGGACTTGCTTAATGCAAGCCTAGCGCTTTCCCAACTGCGCTACCCGGCTTCCGACATCCGAAATTAAATTTCTGATTAGACAATTCTATTCCGGACATATCAAATTCAATATTTGACATGTAGAATGTAATTTCGGACATAAAATTCAGTTTAGATAGACACATCAGTAATTCTTGATTAAAAATTCAATTCCAGTCAATTAAAGTTCAATTTCCCATACCAAAAAATTATTTCAGACATGAAATTAAATTTCTGATAACATAAACTTCAATTCCCGATTACACAATTCTATTCCTGACCTATCAAATTTAATTTCTGCTATGCAAAATTTAATTTCCGACAAAATTCAATTTCTCATACATATATGTACTTCAATTCCTGATTTAAAATCCAATTTCTGTAATTTAAAATTCAATTCTCATATAAAACTTCAATTGGCGACATAACGAAATTATAAATTCTCTGATGACATGTCAAATTCAATTGCTAATATGTTATTTTTCATAAATATGTGTATGTCAATTCCAGATTTAAAAAATCAATTCGCGATTAAACAATGCAATTTCTGATGTAGAAAATTTTATTTCTGATTATAAAAAGCCGGATTTACTTATATGCACCAAAAAGGTCGAAATATACAGGTAAGATGGGCACCTAAAAATAGAAAATATGCATTTAAATATGCAAAATATGTATTAAAACTCAAAATAGGCCCACAACATCTTCTATTTAATATTAGCATGGAGAAAAAAATACTAGACACTAAGAGCACTAAATTAAAGATGTTTCTAATATTGATACACCAAGTTTATTAAATTAAAAACAAATACAATTCTCGTTTAATTACTATTAAAACGGCAAAGAAGATAATTTTCTAAATTGTCTTTAGTAAAATTTTGTAGCCTGTGAAGACAAAATATTTTTATATCGTGATAAGGATCGTTCTATATCCAAGAAGAAAATTGTCTTTCTTTTGATGTCAGAGCCAACTATGCGTTTTATATAAAAAAATACAACTTTATGCTATTAACTAGAATTTCGAAAATATTTTTGTAAAATTGGCTAGGGCACTGCATTCTTATCAAAAATGTGTCTCAAGTAAGTAGAAATACTTTTTTATTTTCATAAATACGCGAGATATAGCCATAGAACGAAAAGTCGACAAATCGAACTTTTACTTATAACTCCAAAACAAAAGAAGCTAGCCAATTTTGGATTTCACCATTAAGTTTTTCTCGAAAAAAGAAATTGAGGATATCTTCTATAGTTACCGAGACTCCCTATGAAAATATCGAAATTTGGCGACTCTTTACATCAGGAGAATTTCGCAGAGACCTGCATAATTAACAGGAGTTGTAATCAAAGGGCTACATCATAAGGTGGAATGTTTTGCGAACTGTCAAAGTATAATTTATTTGAAAGAAAGTTACGTACTTGATTTCAAGTTTGAACATAAAATAATATTGCACTGAGAATAAATAAGTTACACGCCCTACCTCAGAGGGAGATCGTCATGTTAAGATGATTAATTAACCGAGCTAGTTTATTGAAATTATTATACCGGGTTAATAGTAGATTATGCATTGAGGGAGATAAATGCGTTATTTTGCTGAGGTACAATTTCTGACTCGAGGGCGAAGCCCGAGAATCAGAAATTGCACTGAAGCAAAATAGCATTCTCTCCAAGTTGCATATATTTTTTTCACGTTGCAGGAAGATTTAAAACGAAAACCCGTTTTTTTAAACGTCATTTATTGACATTTTAGTTACAATTATTTTAAAATCAGTAGCCTATGGTAAATTTTAAAGTTAGTGGCACTGTAAGTCATTATGACAAGAGCTCACAATTATGTCAGTCATAATGAAAACTCGCTAGGGAAATTTTTGTTTTGTTTAGTCTCTAGGGAGTAAATGTTTTACTTCTGTCACAATTTTAATACTATAGAAACCGACTTCTACTCCCGGTCGTGGAAAAAATTACTTTAGTAGTACATAATCACACACATCGATTATAATTTATTTATTTTAAATATCTAATAATATTGCAATATACTTACTGAGCTAAATAACGGACAAAAATAGACGGGTGGATTGAGTTGAGATGTGAGACGTAAGCAGAAAGCGGCTTATTAACAATAAAAATAGGTAACACAATACCTCACACAACAACTACCTTAACAAGTACCACTAGGTGATAAGAAAGTAACGGCCACTATGAAACGCATTTGCTACCCTCATTGTTTCTGAACGGTATGCAAAACAGCATTTCTACCACTGTCAACTACTACTTCTTTTGGTATAAAAATGTCGGTGATTCATGTCTGGTTTTTCGTACTCAAGTCTACATCTTTGGACCTGTCCACGGCTGGTCGAAACCCTTTTTGTTGTTTGGAGAACGAGCCGGTCATGATACGAAATGGGCAATCACTCCGAGAGGACAGGCGGTAATTACCGTTGGCTATTTTTATTTACGAAACTGCGCTCGATTTCCCGAGTGCATTAGCATCGTGATAGATCACGGCGGACGAGCGTCGGTAAGCAAAAACGCTGGAATTTCGATTACATCGCGCAGCTTGCACCTTTCGACGGCATTCTATTTATAGCCGCGGATTAGCAAACAGACAAATAAGAGGCCATCCAGATGAACCGAACTCCTGGCATTTCCGCTCCGGAATCCGGCCCTCCGGACCGCCAGAGTGCACTTTTTGCGGCTTCGCGCAAAAATAATTTGCAACTTGCCGAGGCCGTTAGAGCCATAAATTAGAAGCAATTGCCCGCTGTTCAAACATTTTTCGTGCAGTTAGCAGTACTGACGGCCGCAGTTATCTCGACGCTCTCCGAGTAATTGCAGCACGTGGATCCTGTTAGCTTTGTGCGTTCAAAAATTAATGAATGTATTGGATGCATGACAACCACGTCGGTTCTGCATGCAAGGTTAGGAAATCCAGTCAGCCATGATCGGATTGTGTACAAAAATAATCTTCGTCACCAGTGTGAGTAATCGGTGGTTGAGCGTATTAGCTGCCAAACAAATGGTCGTGAGTTCGATTCCCAGTTAGGTCACTTTTTTAAATTAACAAAGCGGAGTATTTATTTACAATATGGCATTGAAATTAAAATTTTCTTGCCATTGCCTTTTTATACTGAAATATGTCGCACAAAACGTTTATTGTATTGCAACACTTATTTTTAGAATTAATTCATCCACTAGCTGAAACCCGCCGCATATGCCGCATTTAAAATGTACGACAAATGTAATAACTTTTGTTGCACTAAAGAAAGTTTTAAAAGCACGCTAGAGATTGGCAGTAAGGAAAAGTTCCAAAAAATATATTTTCAAATGGAAAGTCTCTGGAAAGGAAACGCTCGCCTCTGGAAGGCGTCCTAATTAATACGACGTTGTTAGATGCAGTCAAAAAAAATCAGGAAAGAATTAATACTCTTATGAGATTATATGTGAGAATTATTTGTGCCACCGAAATAATTTTCAGCTGCTTGCAATCTGTGTTTCTTTTCAGGTTTAAGCCGTTGAGCGTCATAAAAATATAAATGCGGTAACTCAAGTCTCCAGTTACGCCGTTACTGTTATTGTTAAATAACTCGATTAATTATTTCTTTGTCATTTTAAACTGACATTATTATTATTAACTCTATAATAGCAACCATAAATAACTGTTTATAATGTTTATATGCTAGCGAGTTGTTCTTAAATCGCTAGTGAATTAATAGTAGATTGTTCTACAAGTTAAGAAAAGTGAGAGTTTTCCAGCGAATGTAAAAGTTTTACATGAACATGGAAAAATCATTTTTCCAATGTGTTGAACATGCAATTTTTCCGTGTAGTTGACAAAAATATCTTTTTAAATAATTTTGGTCAAAGTATGGAAGCGCAATGTTTACTGTACTGTATAAATACAGAGTCCGGCAACAAAGCGGGGGTGGAAGATATTTCTAAAACTATGAGAGTTACATGAATATTGTGTATATAAAAGTTGTAAGTACGAAAGTGGTGGACATTACTAAAATATTTTTGATTATACAGGGTGTCGCAAAAACGTATGGAGAATCAAACTTACTTTTTTAAATAGAATGCCCTATATTTGGGTAGCTTAAAAGTTTTGTATTGAAATGCTCATCATTTTCATATAAAGTTGTGTGGGTCGAACGTCAACTGTTTTGGAGATATTAACGATTTTATGCAAAAAAATGCTGAACTTCAGGCGACTGAAGCGACAGAAAACAATTGAATGAAGAAAAACGTTACCAAAAAATTATAATTTTTGTAAACTATCTTTCAAGTGTAAAATGGTGGATCTGGGTATTAATGTTATATAGGGTGCTCAATATTTGCAAATTTAATAATTTCGATATTTTTTTCAAATGGAACGCCCTGTATATTTTTTATTTTTGAAGAGTCCTTTTAATGAGCTTTCTTTTGATATGTTACTTCATACTTCTGAGTTCAACTGTTTTTCAGATATGTGTGTTTGAACATGAAAACAATTTAAACCCCGTAAGATGCTTTACTTCAAGGGATAAAAAACAAACGCCCTTAAAATAGTGATTTAAACGCATGATCTCTCTAAAAATAAAAACACAAAACCAGGTTTAGAAAATATAAATTCAGTCAGTGTTGATACAGGAAATTATAAACAAGAAAAAAAACGATAAATGTAGGAATAAATTAATTCCACGGTCAAATTAAATCAGATAAAAAAAAGTGGACGTGACTACCTCTCTGGACTTTCCCATACTCGAAACTGTTCATATCGTCTTTATTCAACAGTCTTTACAACATATCAAAATTTCAACTCGATGACTCACGTCTTCACCGTGATAAGCGTTTACACTTTCACGTAAATTGCGGGTAAATATAAAAGAATGTGTAGTTCAAAACGTGACCACCGAGCTTCTGTAGATGGCGCCAAGTGGACAAGCCGCCACTGTGCTAGTTTATGTATTATTTTCCTCAAAACTGCTGTAGCACCGAGGTGAAATTTTCTAAGTACCTGGAAATTATATTTTCTAGGTCATACAAAATCGATTTTTTTATTTTCGCGGAAAAAGATTCTTTGACGCAAAAATATAACAACCGTTAGAATAAAAAAATTATTTTTCAAAAATAGAGGGGGGAGGGGGCCGGTGCGCTTACATATATCTACGAGTGTAATATTTTTTTGCATATTCATATGCTCCATTATGCCCTGAGCAAGTCAGTGAAAACCCCAGCTACCTATCTTGTTTTGTTTATTAATTAAAGGGGTTTAAATTTTCAAACTTCAAAGCTTCGTAGAGGGCGCCACAGATAATTCATGAGATTCTTTAAAAAATAGATCGATAGCCCTTTTCGGGGTCTATCAGTGTATGAAGTTTAAACAAATTCCTGTGGGCAGTTTTTGAGAAATGATTTTTAGAAAATTTCCAAAATTTTGAAAATTTGTAATTTAGGCCCCTTAATATTTTTCAAAACACTTTTTATATCACCTCATGTTAGCCTTCATATACTATTCAGAAAACAAAAATCAATTGAATCGATTCCTCCGTTTTTGAGTAATAGGGCGTTAAACTCAAAATTTTCAAAAAATCATAGCGCCCTTCATTTTAAACATAGCGAGTTCGGCAAAAAACTAACAGATTTGTCTTATGACCCTCTATCGTTATCCGCGATAAAATTTTCAAAATTTTAATCACGAAAACAGTCGTACCAAAAAAACATGCGTAACTTCCGCTTCCGGTTTCGGATTTTTTTGAAAAGCTTATTTTGTCGATGAATTTTCGATACACCCCCGCATTCCAAAGCGCATCAAAATCGGAGCAATACTTTCGGCTGTAGGAGCGTCGACCGCTACACTTTTTTGAGACACCCTGTATAATCAAAACTATTTTAGTAATGTGCAGCACCTTAGTACCTACAACTTTTATATACGCAATATTTATGCGACTCTCATAGTTTTAGAAATATCTTCCACCCCCGCTTCGTTGCCGGACCCTGTATAAATTAACCATTACACATAGAATAGAGCTTACTTGAAAATGGATGAATCTGTTATTAATTCATTTAGTTCATTTTTAGGTGAAATCAATATGATTTTGAGCAGTTATGAAAAGTATCAAAAAGTCACTGAAACGGAAAACATAACCTGCTAACCTCGAATTTGACATAGACTTACAATGCCACCAACCTATTATTCATATGTTTCAATTTCCACAGCCGCCCCTTATGGACTTTTTTAGTGTAAGTTATGTCAAATTCGAGGTTAGCAGGTTATGTTTTCCGTCAGTTTTGACACAAACTGACACAAAACCTAACCGGCTCACCTCGAATTTGACATATACTGACAGTGCACATTTAGGGTGTTCTGCCTCCCTCCGATACCGCTATCTAGGAGAATCCTTACAGCTGACACTTATACATGCCTCCAGCAACATTCTCTCAAAAAATAGGCCTTAACTAAATGATCACCAAAAAATGTCACCAGCTCTCCTACTATAATTGGTCTGAAATCTTTTAGTTCAACAGCACGTTCAACTTTAGGCAAGGGAACTACAAATGCAGATTTCCATAAATTAGGATATGCATTTTGCGTAATGCAAGTATTAATAATGTGAGCCAGGTATTGACCAATGTGAGGGCAACACAGCTTCAACATTTTAGCATTTAATCCATCTGGTCCTACTGAATTGCTTTTTAATGAATTAATTCTTTTTATAATTTCCTCAGTGGCGGATATGCATTTTGCGTAATGCAAGTATTAATAATGTGAGCCAGGTATTGACCAATGTGAGGGCAACACAGCTTCAACATTTTAGCATTTAATCCATCTGGTCCTACTGAATTGCTTTTTAATGAATTAATTCTTTTTATAATTTCCTCAGTGGCGGATATGCATTTTGCGTAATGCAAGTATTAATAATGTGAGCCAGGTATTGACCAATGTGAGGGCAACACAGCTTCAACATTTTAGCATTTAATCCATCTGGTCCTACTGGATTGCTTTTTAATGAATTAATTATTTTTATAATTTCCTCAGTGGCCACAGGTTCAAATTCCAAAAATGCTTCTACTAATACATTATTTGAGTAAAAATTATATAAATCTTCATCAACTGGCAAGTTAGGTATACTATTTATATAATACTTATTAATTTCATCTACATTCGGGATATCAGTTTGTTTTTCTTTTTATTAGAATTTGAGCTACCCACATACAACCTTTTCAGTTCATTCCACATTTCTTTACTGCTTATGAGTAGCTTTAAATTGAAAGTAAGCTTGTTTTTAATTTTTAATTGCTAAGTTTGTATAATTACGGAGCAGCTTGTAATAATCCCAAGCACTCTCATTTCGTTGTTTTATATACTTACTTTTCGCTCGATCTCTTAATTTCATTAACAATTTAATGTTATCTGTCAGCCATGGGGCAGGTTTATATTTAAAGGTAATGGATTGCCATAGAGCATGCTCGTTAAAAAGATTAATTAATTGATTGTTAAAAAATTCAACCTTATCGTTAACATCATGCATGTAATATATCTTATGCAATGGTAGCATTTCTAAGTCTGCGTTAAATTTACTCAAATTAAAATGCTTAAAACTTGTAAATACATGAGCCACAGGGGCATACTTAGGAAGTTTCATGTTAATGTGGCAGTACACAAGTTCGTGATCTGATAATTCTACGTTTTTCACACCCGACTCCATAATTAACGCTAAAGACGATGTAATAATCACATCCAACAAAGACATTTTATTTAAACCAACTCTAGTAGGTTCCCTTATAACTTGATGAAAGTTAAATGTTAATTACTTTAACTGAATTGTTTACGTTTACGTAAACTCTTCCATCGCATGTCCACGCCTTCCCCTTTCCTACAATTTTTTGGGATTCTTGTAACAGCTGTAGATTTGCCCTCGTCAAGTCTTCCTTAATCACAACCCTGGTATTCTTCAAGAGAGATTTTTAGAGTAGACTGCCTGCCGATATCTGTAACTCGAAAAACTCACAATGATTGGACGTGTCTTTCCAGGCTGTATCTACCAACACGATGCATGCAAAAAGTGTTCTTGCGTATCCACCTGAAGTTTGTTGATACGTAAACATTGACATCAGATTTTAAGCGCCAGAAACCATTTTCAGTATGTAAAATTGGAAAAATTATTCGTGAACCCAGACTTTTGTCGCTCAGTGTATTTGAACATTTGAACTTGGCCATTAATGGTTTTCAAATCATCAAATGACAGCTGAGATGTTACAATTCTGTCTACGTCTTCTGCAGTTAGTAACTTGTCATCTCCTAAAATGTAATATTTTGTAATTGTTCAAAGTTTTGCGAGGTAAAATACCTGCCGGCTTCTTTGGCAGCTTCAAGGAATGTATCGTAAACTTGGCCGTTAACTACACAACACCACAACTTTGTAAAACGTATCCAAATCTGAAAATTTGTAGGTTATCTAACCTAATCTTTAAAGACACGCCTTTTTAGCGCGTGCGTGCGGCTTCAAGTTTAGGAGCGTTCAATGAGCAGATATGAAAATTAACCAAAGTGGACTTGCCTTCGAAGCTGAGTCAATAGTTTTAAAAAACACAAGAAATATGCATAACAAATATTTGTTTTCTGTGATAATATCGCTATTAAAAGTTAAGGGAAGTTTGTTTACAAAAACCCGAAAATAGAAATGGTGGAACGCAACCATAGTACTTTTAGTTGTGTAAACACGGCTTTTAGTCTTCTGCATTATTATAAGTGATACCGCAGACGCAGAGGGTATTGAGTCCCGTCATCTTAAATAATATTTCTTTAAATCTAATTAGCTTTTAAGAGGACAATATTTCAGACATATTTACTTTTGTACCATTTTATTTATTTGTAAATATTCGTTTTATAATTTATTAGTTTCTTTATGATTATAAGCCTTTGAATAACTCAACCATTTAAATATGTGTATTGCGTTCTAAATATTTCTTAGGATTTTTTTCCGGCAGGGGGTGATGTTGGAAGTCTTGGCACTGGGCGGTCGGTCAGTGCCGTGACGCGTTTGGATGTGAAATTTGATAACCCACAGGGTGGCATCCACTGCGAGAGCTCTGCTGTGAGTTTGAAGTATTACTTGTGGGAATGATGAGAGTGAATAGAAAGGGATCATTGTTTGAGTAGCTTTGCAAGTGATGTATCTAGTTCGATGGTGCAGCTGGTGCACTGTTTCATCATTAATATTGCTGCATTTATTGAGGAGAGCTTTGTTGTGTGGGCGTTGCCCATTATTATTGTTGGGTTGGTGCTGAATCGGTCATAGTGCACTATTTACCTGGGATTAGCGAGCATCCGACGAGATGACCACTAAATTTTGACTTGATAAGCAATTATCAATGACCCAAGAAGCGCACCTAGATAGCCTGGAATACTCATTTTCCACAATTCAAATTTGCGGGAACAAAAGAAACCAATATCTGGCCAGTGCGAAATTTCACAGCGAAAAGTCAACCAATGGCTGCCACTGCGCGCGTAAATAAGATTCCTGCGCCGCAACCTGTTCTGCAGTAGAAAACTGCCTCTCATTTATACTGCGATATAAGAGCACACGGTATAAATCTATTTCAGCTATGATAAGAAACAAATGAAGAGAGCAGGAGGCTAAACGTCGGCGATGGACGTTATCAGGCCGCGTTTATTTTTGCCGCGCGCCTGACAGGCAACTTGGTGAGGTGTGTACAGCCTACAAAAAGATGAGGATCATTGATCACTCTGTATTGACTGATTGAAGATACAGAGCTGCATACCTTGCGAGGCCTCTCATCTGTTGCCGATTCTGATTTAAATGCGGAGGTGCCGCGGCTGCGTCTGGTATTTTTCATGATGCAAATATGCAAGCCCGCGACATGGCGCAATTAACAACTCAAGCAGTGATGTAAATACAGTTCAGTTCCGTGCCTCCGTAGTAATCAACCTGCTACGTTGCGGCGAATCAATTTCGGACATGTAAAGTTAGTTTTATTTGGTGAAGTCCAATAAAGTTAGAATGATAGTTTATGATAGGTAATTTCTGGTACATAACGTACTAACGTAACAAGTAGCGGAATTCTCATTAAAAAACACAACTGAAGGCGAAAGACATTTTGGTCAATACTCCTGCAGCAGCCTTTATGCCAAAGCGTGCATCACCAGAACTGGGGCTCGCCAATCACGCAACCTTCGCCACGCAACCGCTGGGACATTTCAGAGGAACGGCCAAGGAAGGGAGACGCTCTGGAGGAAGGTCTTTACCATTTGGGGTAACTTGCACGGCCGCGCTGCAGGGCTGCAATTCCAGCGAAATAAATCACCGGCTTATCCCACGTACCTATATGGCGCGGCAATGCTATGTGGAAAGGTGCCACAAGAATATTAATTCGCTGCAGAAATGCGCCGGCATAAATCAGGGAAATTAAAGTGTTCTGCCTCCGGGAACTACGTCAAATGATGTTGCTTCCAGAGCCACTCCGATTAATTTCAATCGTATAGCTCTAGGGACTTGAGGAGGCTGAAAAGCTAGCTAAAGATCCCTGAAACAGAGGGTTTCGCTCATTTCCCGTAATTGCCAAAAACATTTCAATACAGTTTCACGCTATTTAATAAAAATCTCATCAAAAACACTATAATTTACTGATTGCATATAATGTTATCTGGGTAATTTCACCCGTGGTCCCGTGATGATCGACTTTAAACCGAAATATATTGGCAAACTATCTACAGCTACAGTCTAGATCAAGAGTCAACGAAGTAACAACGACAATAGCTCGTTTTAAATAGTAAAATGCCAAACAGTTATTAAGATGAGACGACGAAAGGTAGACAACTGAGCTACTGCCAACAACGAACAAAAAGATTGTAGAAAGCGCGTCAAGTAAGTGCTCAGCCGGACGCAAATGGTGAAGAATTGCGAGGACGGCAAAATAATGGAAGAATAAAGGGGGGACTATGCCCAATATTGGATCAACCGCGCTCATAAAGGGAAAAGAAGAATTTCATTCGTGGTGACAACACTCTCAGCCGAAACACTTTGGTAAACGATCTAAAAGAAGAGATATCACGCGCAGATTCGCTCAAATAAGCCAAACAAAGTAATATCGGAAATGAATTGTCAAATAAATTCATACAAGTGGTACTAGAGACACTGCCTACTACTCTTGAATGCAAACTATCAACCTTGAACATTTCAAAAAAGCGAATTAATCCACGGAACCTTTTCAGGATGGGCTTAACAAAATCAGGAAACATCACATAACACGAGGAGGATATGTAAAAAATCCATTAAATAATCAATATTTCTAAAGCTACACATCCTCAACATTTTTCATATACGAAAGACTTTCAAAATATTGTTTGCAACTACGTGAGGTTATACTGGTATGATTAACCCCTGAAATTGTATTATGTTTACTTGACATTTATGTGTATTTCGTACGGTAAATTGCCCCCATAACGCCGCAGATTTGAAATTAAAAACTGAGATTCATCTTTACTCTGAGTACTCGGACAGTTTGCAACGTTTGCACATTGCCCAATTTGACATTGTCAATTGTAATCACTTGGTAGCTTGGTACGAAGAATTAGAACGTTAAATTGTTTTTTCCGTAAATAAATAGGTAGGTAAGTTTTTATTTTTATATTCAAAAGTAGTATACGGATTTCTTTATTCTTTGTAAAAAAAATAATTTTTTAATGTGCGTATTTCGTATTTGGCGACTTTTGGTCTGAAAGTGGAGACTTTTAGTACCAATTTAACGAATACAACTTGCGAAGAGTTGGCAACACTGGGCTCGAGCAATCCGTCTTTTCACTGAGATCCAGGCTGCAGCGGCGATCGCCACTCTCCTACAGAGGTCCCAGGAAAAAAACACCTACACCCTTTAAATTTGCGTAGCCAATGTGTAGTTTTTAGTGGAAAACTAAGGTGAGTTAAATCGCTAGGACTATCGTTAGTAAATAACGCAAACGTCAAAATGGCCGTAACGCAGTTGAGTAGATATAGCCAGGAGAAACCTAGAACGTTAAGCCTGGAGCACGCGATTATTATTTTGGGCGTTATGCAGTAGCAACTGTCTCAATTAGTTACGCACACATAATATTCGAAAATCAATAACCACAATTTTTGAGATCGAGATGGGTCAAAACTTGTTTAATCTCATTTTGTGGGACGAATAAACAAAGAGAATGTAGAAAAACCATTAGCTAAGTGATCAAACGATTTTGAGATCGTAGGACGCCAATGTGATGGATTCCAAGGATGATAAAATAATGGAAGAATAAAGGAGAGGACTATGTCCAATATTGGACCAATCAATGCTCACAAACAAGAGTAGAATTTTATCCAGGGTGACACTCGCATCCGAAACATTCTGGTAACGATCTAACAATAGTGGACGAACTAACAATATTTTAAATTGCAACGGGCAGAACAGGTTATAATAGGAGACGACGAAATGTGGACAACTAGGCTATTTCCCCCAGAACGAACAAATGTCATGTGGGAAAAGGCCGTTAGCTAAGTGATGTGACGATATTAAGAATATTACAGGACGCCAATAGTGAATAATTATGCACAGGATAAAAGAATGTGTGATAAAAGTGACAACTGTGACCAATTTCCAATATTGAGCCAATCAAGTGCCGTAGATAAGAGAAGAGAAGAATTTCACCTGTGGTGACCTAATCTCAGAAAAAAACATTTTGGTGAACGATCTAGAACATGAGTCGACAAAATAACAGCTCGTTTTACATGGAAATTAGCAAAATAGTTAATAAGAAGAGGTAACGTAAGGTGGATAACACGGTTATTGCCAAGAACGAACAAACGGAATGTAGGAAGAGACAGTTAGCTAAGCGATTTTAAGACGACTTTAAGATCGCAGGACGCCACTTGTGAAGTATTGCGAGGAAAAATGTAAGAATAAACGAAACGATTGTGTTCAATATTGGACAAATCTTCCTATAGAAACGAGCCGGAAAGAATAGCATTTCATAAAAATTGTATGCATTTGTCCCAATAATTTTCCTCGTGGTGGACTCTGGATTCTCAGCCAAAATTATTTTTCATTTAAGCTACCTGAATCAATCTCCTGCAAAAAAGAGTTTCAATGTAAATCATGAAGAAACATTAGTTTAAAAGGTTCAACGAGTCACTAAATAACTGCCTGAATTTATAGAGGACATAAAACCAGAAAGTGAACCGCATCAATCATATATTCATACAAACACAAGTCAAAGCTAATACTGATGCCCTACTGCTCCAGCTTTTCCCTAAACCCAAACATTTAACGCTTTCAACCGCCCTATATTTATCTCAATTAAAAGTTGGAGCGATTATGGAACGGAATGCTTTTTTCCGAATTCCCAAATTTTCCAGCCAGTTAATCAAGCTTCCCATTTCACTACTGACCGCAACATGACCTGCATTCGCTAATTCCACCGCAGTACATCCGAACCTTCCTAAGCCTTCCTGCTCCGACTCGCGCCGGCATTTATTTTTTATGTGGCCATTACGGGGAACCCCCGCCGTTTGGTCTGTCTGCATGCACGAGGGCTTCCAGAGCCGTTCGTCTTTGTCTCTCCACCTGGCCAATTTCGATCCAGACTAATTGATTGCGCGAAGCCTCGGTCACTGGGCCCCAGGATGGTCGGGGTCTGGATTTATTGGCGATCGGTTTGCATGCGCGTTCGACGATTTCCAAAAATAACCGAATTGCAGCAGCGCCGCGTGACGTAACCGGCGTCCCGGAATGCCCAATTCCCGTAATCTGTTCTAGAACGCTAGGATGAAGCAATCGCTAAATGGGCCATGGGTTGGCGTCCCGCTGTTTTTTCCGACTGACTTGCAAAACCTCTTAACTTGTTGAAACTGAACAATACAGCCGATGATGGCATTTCCAATTTGAAATGTAATTTAATCAGGAATTCGATTACCGTAGGTTAGAAAATAAGTTGATAACTGAAAAGGAAAACAACGTGGATTACATCAATCTACAAGAAATGACGGTGCGATTACGCAGCATTATAGAGGCATTTCTGTTCTTATTAATCCACTCGGAAAAATTGCAAAAGAAAAGTATAAAAATAAAGAAAAGTAGAAGAACAATATGGGTTTAAAGTATAGGCAGATTTTGGACGAACGCACATATTTATAACTGAAATGATGAAAAAAAAAGGACAAGGGGACAAGAGCTGCACCTGGTATTTCTTGAAGCCGTACAAGAGGCGCACCTTAAAAGTATTTGGGAAATGATGAAAAAATGAGAATAAGCTTTAATCAAAGCCATTTGCATGTTCCATACTTCATTTCTGATATTGCTTAAGATGCGCAATGTAAACCTGCCAGATATTACTTCAAATAAGCGAGATATACCCACGTTTGCGTTTGAATTTCAATAACCCTGTATTATTCAGTACGCGGCAATGCATGGTCGGCTCCCGTGGTCGGTCGCGTATCCACAGCAAATAACAGAGGCGGTGCATCCCCGGGCTGCAGCGCGCTAATTAAGCCCCGCAGAAGCGACGGAAGTAATTGCAAACATCAATTAACGGGGATAAACCGGCGAAATAAGAGCACGTTTGCTCCATTTGTCGCCATTTGATCCCGCAGTGCTAACAAGGCTCGACGCGTTTGGCTGCTGCAACTACATTAGATTTTTCGATGGTGGGGTGGGTTAACAAATATCCCTTTGATTAGCTCATGCGTTAAATCGCCTAATTGGCATTTCAATTTAATAAATCTGCATCGCGTTCCAAGGCGGCGCTGGAATTGCAAATTCGCTGTGGCATACAAGTAGATCGTCTTTTTTATCGACAAAGTAGTTCGCAGGTATTTCAAGGCTGCCTCTGATCTGCAGCCGGCCGGGGCGACACCTTCACCGTTATTGCACTTTTAGGTTATCACGGCCGAATGCAGCAGACGTTTTGCGTTTCGACAAAAAGGAAATGGTGGTAAATTATTAGTGTACAAGGTAGTCGATTAGAAGTTGTCTATTCTGATTTTCTGTTCACTAAAGTTACAGCAACATATTATGTCAAATATTACATGAACAACAGTAAATGCACAAACGACTGTCGATGAAATGGGAGTAGTCCAACGGTCGAAACTCTATACAGTGCTGCCCATTGTCTTATCGCAACTTGGTAGATCCTTTCAACGCGGCAGCCCTGGCTGTCGTAGAGCCGTTACTTCACTTCCTCTTTCATCTTCTCAGTTGTGAAGAATATATAGCCCATGCAAGATATGCCACCCATAATTAAAGCCTTACCGCTCTTCTGCTTTATTGTTTTAGTACTTTTCATTCTTATTTTATTTTATTACTGTTGCATATCCTTTGCTGAATAGATCAACAACATAATAGCGGGGGTTTTCAGCTGGAACACACACAGCCGTCCATAGAAAAAGCAAATTTTATATAAAAACAGTAAAAAGTGCAAAAATTAAACCTGTCCCTTCCTATCTATCCCTTCAACTAAGCGCGCTGCCCGTGGTTGCTCGCAAATTTGAACCGCTGGAACGGAACTGCATTAAAAATGTTAAGTGAGGGGGTAGTAATTCCAGTGATGAATAAACAGACATTAATTAGAATTCCATTAGGAAATATGGCAGAGCCCGTCTGCTTGTTGAATTTTTCATCTCTCCAACGCCATTCCATTTGGGATAATTACGGGGGTATGCAAAAATTATCTTATTCCGGTCAAATTTAAAACTACTTTGAAGTTCGGGCGCTTTGCATACATTATGAAGGGAATCTGCTGGTTCGTGTCTGTTACAGGAGTGGAGTGAGTTTAATGACCTAATTTTGGGTAAATCGATGGCGGGATTATCCACTGCTCATACCGGCAACCACATACCCCTAAATCTGCTGAATTACTCAGAAGGTACGTTTTAATAGTCCTCGTTTTCTAATCGCAGCCTTATAATTCTAAATGTTTCGATATAGGGGACAGTAGGAGAAAATATAGTTGGGGCAACGATATGCATACAAAAATCTTTTTGACATGCGACGTCATAATCCTTGAAAAAAATCGACATTCAGGATTGCTCCATCGGAGGTAGGCAGGCAGGTAAGGGCTGCCAAATTGCAAAGAAATAAGACAATGGGCAGCAGCGTATACCACGGGTTTTTGACCGTTGAAACGCTTCCACTTCATCGGCAGTGGCGTGCCCGGCTTGTTAATTTACTACGTTATTTTATTTATCTATTTATGCGTACAGCAACACGCTAAAAATATTTCTATGTTCACTTGGTTCAGAAAATTTGATCTATTAGACATTAGAGAAACAACAATTTTTATACATGTTCTTTCCAATTTGGTTTTAAATTCTCAGGTACTACAATAAATAAATTGTAACATTACAATAAATACCCAAGCAAACCACGAGCGATCAAAAATACGTCGGCGTACAGGTAATTAGTACTGCATTATTTTTACACGAACATAGCTGGCAACGCAGGAATATTTAAGCATAATTACAGTATTCATTTTAATGTATATGAATCGTGAAACTCGGCGGATGGAAGTCGGCTGCATCAGTGGCAATAACTGATGTCACGAATTAGTGGAGTAGATCTGGGTTTGGAAACGAACTCTCTCGTTTTGAAAATTTTTGTTTGTGATTTCATAGAGTCGGGGTCCCTCTTTCAGATGATCACTATGGGAAGACTACCGGAGGTGCGAAGGGGGGGAAAATTACCGTTCAAAGATATAGGGAAACGGGTTTTTCGCGAATAACTCGCTGAGTTTCATCCCGATCGGAACAGTTTATCGGAGATGAAATAAAGGACTCGCAAATACAAACAAAATAAACTTTGGTTGGTCGAAATCGGTCCAGCGGTTCGCGAGATAATGCGTTTTGAAGGTCGAAAAACTGCGCCCGGAATTTCGCCGCGGCGGGAACCTTCCGAGGGCCGTGTTCACATTTTTCGCAGAGAAGATATTGACCTAGTGACTTTATATTTTTTTCCTGTTAGGTAATCACAATCAAAATAGTTTATCCAAATTTCAAGTCGCTAGGTCAATTAGGAGAGGAGGGGGAGGGAAAACAATAAAAAAACTTTGATCGGGGCGAACTTTTTTATTTATTGGCCGATCCGGGTAATCCAAACTGAAAAATCTTCGTTAATTGTTTTGCTACAAGATGAGTCGGGGGCGATCAAGATTTTCGCGAAAATGGGGAAATGGCTGGCAATTTTCCGATTTCGAAAACTTTATTTCTTCATTTTCGCGATGAAGGAGTGAAGTAGGAGACAATTTTTTTCTGTCACTGGATTGAAATTTTTTTCCCCTTGAAAATGAGTCCCCTAAGAATCCGGTAAGGCAATTATTAAGGGAGGGAGGGAGGTGGACGCGTTTTGCTCTGTAGAAGGGCAAGGGATAGGGCTAGCGACTTTGGGCAGGGCTCATTCTCAAGGGTAATCAATTTCCTTTCATGGTTTTTTATCGCGAAGCGCTATCTTAATCAGGGGCTGCACGCACGCGTGATATGTTTATCAGGAGTTCCCGCTCACCGGTACACACAGACGAGATGAGCGTGAATATGGATTTGTAAGAGAGTAGAATGAGGAGAGGGAGCGCTAGGCTCTGCCGCCGGCATCTCGCGCTCGCCGTGATAAACATATCACGCGCGCGTGCAGCCCCTGATCAAGGTAACGCTTCGCGATAAAAAAAAACATGAAAGGGAATTTATTAACCTTGAGAATGAGCCCTGCCCAAAGTCACTAGCCATATCCCTTGCCCTTCTTAGGGCAAAACGCGTTCACCTCTCTTCCTCCCTGAATAATTGTCTTACCGGATTCTTACAGGATTTATTTTTAAGGAAAAAAAAATTGCAATCTGGTGTCAGAAAAAAATTGTTTCCTACTCCACTCCTTCATCGCGATAATGAAGAAATAAGGTTTTTTAAATCGGAAAATTGCCCGCCATTTCCCCATATTCGCGAAAATCTTGGTCACCCCCGACTCATCTTGTAGCGAAAAAATTAACAAATATTTTCCAGTTTGGATGACCCGGATCGGCCAATAAACAAAAAAGTTCGCCCCGATCAAAGTTTTTTTATTGTTTTCCGTCCCCCTCCCTTCCTAATTGACCTAGTGACTTGAAATTTGGACAAACTATTTTGATAGTGATTACCTAACAGGGGAAAAAATATAAAGTCGCTAGGTCAATATCTTTCCTGCGAAAAATGCGAACACGGCCCGCGGAGGGTTCCCGTCGTGGCGAAATTCCGGGCGCAGTTTTTCGACCTTCAAAACGCAATATCTCGCGAACCGGTGGACCTATTTCGACCAACCAAAGTTCATTTTGTTTGTATTTGCGAGCCCTTTATTTCATCTCATATAAAGTGTTCCGATCGGGATAAAACTCAGCGAGTTATTCGCGAAAATCCCGCTTCCCCATATCTTTGAACGGCAATTTCCCCCCCCTTCACACCTCCGGTAGTCTTCCCATAGTGATCATCTGAAAGAAGGACCCCGACTCTATAAAATCACAAACAAAAATTTTCGAACAGAGAGAGTTCGTTTTTCGGGTTTTTTTTTCGCCAGATCTACTCCACTAAATAAACCACATAGAAATGACTCAGCTAAGAAGTTCAATATTTCCAGGCGGTCGTCCAAATTTGGCAGTCCATTGAATTCGACGAAGTCGAAACTCTTTGATACCTTCCATGAATTTCTAGTGAATTGCTAGTTCCGGTTGTAAACCTGCAGTTTCGTAAGAATTCTCCTGAGTTGGAAAGAGCTTAGTATCCAGAAAGTCGCTTTTCTAGATATTTCCACAAACACGTCTTTTAGAATCAAGCGAGCAACTAACCTCAAATGGAGATGGGCCGGGCATGTGGCCAGGTCATGAAGACAATGGCTGGATAAAAAGAAAAATTGTATGGAGGCCTCGGGAAGATAAATAGACGTAAATCACCGAGCGGCCGAATTGACGATATAAGAGGATAGCGAGAAACTAGGTTAGTAAGAGAAAACCCTACAATTTCAGAGGAAACTTATACCCAGTAGTTGACACATTAAAGCTAGGGGATGATGATGTACATTAAAAAGCAGACGCAATATTATTAAACCATTTGCAGCTGACTTTGCAAACAACCCACGGAATTTGTAATATCTCGAATAACGTCGACATCCGTGACTGATCATTGCCGGGGAAGCCTGGGAAATGGAACAGACAATGAGCAGCACTGTATAAGAGGATTGCGAAGTTAACCTCTCTCTGACTGCATCGAGTCGTATTAGAGTGATTATGGTTTATTCTACTAATTTATACTATTGTATTAAGTATGGATTACTAAATTAGCTTTGCTAATGTACTTTGCATTTGATTTATTTATGGTGTGTTTTTTCTAGATTTGCCTCTTTGGGGTTTCCTTAATGGCTATGGTGGAAGCCTCACGTCGCCGTCGAAAGCAGCCAGCAATTAAAACAAAATTCCGGAAGCGCCTCTTAATGAAGAAATTCGACGATCTGGGGCATAACTACACCATAGCGAACGAATCAGGTGGTCAATTTCTCTGATTACACGAAAGGGAACGGAAGCCTTCATAAGTCTGCTCGTCCACCGGCACTTTCCCACTTTCCAATCTAAGGAAGGCATCGATTATCGATTGGCTGTAGACGCGCCAGACAAGCCCTATTGTCTTCCAATGTTTGTTCCAGACCGAGCTAAATTCGATTAATGCACAGAAAATGGCTTTATCGACAGGACACGCACCAAATAATCAAAGCGGGCGTGAAATGTGGGAATCAAACGTATAATCGGGGTTTCGTCGTACACGGCTTGAAAAGGCAGCTTTGCTGCTATTTTTCCATAACTTTTCAATAGTCTTGTACAGGGCGTCTCATTTTAGATTAAGCCAACTCGAGCAATACAACATTTAACTTCGCAGCTCATTTGTTTTACAAAACATCAAAATTACTTCGAATGACTGCAATACAGCTTACAGTTGTAGAGAATTACAACAGAAACAATGCTTTACTTACAAAAAATGAGTTTAGTACTTCATAATTAGCAATACAGAGCATAAACAGTTTGATATATCCCGTTGAAGGTTAAAAAACAATATTTCAAGTAGTCCGATTAAATCACAGTTAATTGATTCATCAATTACAAACAGATTGAACATTTTTGCATGTTCATGTATAATGGCAATATCTAGATAGTAACTAAGCTCAAAAATCACCCGACAGTGACAAGCAGGAGTTGCCTTGAGAAAGGAATAAAGCTTTCAGATATTTTAGCTTGGATAAAAAGGGTTTTGAATTGCTGCTATGAAGAACGAATCCCAATTACTCACTATACCGTTTTATCATCCTGTCGTTGGTTACTGCCTCGCAGTTTTAAGCTACTTGTAGTAACACATATTTTCGATCTAAAAGAATTCCAACCAGGAATTTATTTCCAAAGTGGAATTAAACCCATACTCGAGGACTTTCCGAATTAATTAGCAAAAATCATAAGCCGCAAGTCGAGATTCGCTGCAGCAAGTTGAAAATGACATGTGGTTAGGGTTGGCGGTTGTCAGCGTAGTTAGGCATTAAATTAAAATTGTGCAACGATTTACAGCGTGTTAAACGGGGCATTAACTAGGTACGGTAATTTCCGTTTAAGCAATTTTCCAAACGCCTCGTTTTTAGACTTAATCCCGAACCTTCAATTAATAAGGGGGATAGGAAATGAAGATTCTTGCGTCAAATTTATCCGTGTCAATCGTGACAGACAAGTTTATGGACGCCGGAAAGTTGCGCCGAATCGAAACCTAACTTTTACTGCCTGCTACCTTCCATAAAAATTTCGACATCGCCATAAAAAACGTATCGGAGCAACTGCCGAATGCAGAACTAAACGATGCCTGTAAATTGAAAAATTTGTTTTCCAAGGTTTCATTCACCACGTATCTACTCTTGTTTAAAACAGTTGGAAAAAAAGATAAATATTGGAAGCATAAAAATGGCAATTTCCACAGTTCGATGATTCAATGTCGATAGAGCTGCATTATTGATTCATTGTAAACATTCGTATAATTGTATAGGTACCTTAACCCGTTAGTCAGAGATAGCTAATTACGTTGAGTCCGATATCGATCAATTAAATACAGCTGATAAGGAGATAAATTATGGGGTGGTATTGCGTTTCGTCCAAAATCAAGCGGAACTGCAGCCAAAAGTCCAATTCATCACAGCTATAAATAGCAATGGTAATGTACGTAAGTAGTTCGATACTACGTTTTTCAATTGGTTTGGGTACGTCGATAATGGATGGATTAATTTTCACGGGTGAACAGTTACAGCTGTTTGACAGAACTTTCCGTAACAGGCACAAAAACCGTAATTCAAAACGTTTATAATTCAATATCGTCCAGGGAAACGTTTGCTCCTAGCAGTGCTCCAACAAACTTCGCTTTTGTAAATTTAATTTAAACTAATTCATGTTATCTTTATAGTAGTTCATGAGAAAAGACGTTAATGTCAATACTTATCAGTCGATAAGTACAAGGCTATTATGGTCGTAAGTAATAAAATTAATTTACTCACGAATTACGACGACAAAAGCAATATACAACTTGACATTACAGCAAATTAATAATGCCTCTGTCAATTATTAATCAGCAAAGTTGACTACGAGGGGGCGGATTGTTGTTCTTTCAATCCCATTTGTTTACCTGAAACAAAACACACAAAATTAGTTGATAATGCACTACAAATTCCGAGGAAAATCTGAATTTACCAATACAACTACAACTAAAACAATTTCGAGTTTCTAAAGCAAATGAAAATGAAATTACACACAAAATGAAAAAAGTCGTACTAACTACAGGAACCAGCCCCTTGCGCATCTTCATTAAATTAGGTTAGGGCCGCCAACGCCAAGAAGAGGATGAGTACTAGGGTTTCCAGTCCCGGGATTCTACCACAAAAACCGAGTCCCGGGACCACAGCCAGCCCAGGCGAAGTCCCGGGACCATGTCAACATGCGTGCGTATACTCGATATCAGAGAATTAGGACGGGTATTCACCGGCGTATTACTCATACCTCTTGCACATTCTGCATTATTTGCGTTTTGCAGCCACATTTGCATATCTTCTTCTATTTAAATTTATGTATTTGTCTGTTTCTTTTGTTGGATTTAGATATATTTTACGCGTAGTTATGTGGCTATTTTGTAACAGTAAGGTAACTACATTTGTAGACTTTCAAAATTATGTGCGAATAAGCTGAATAATTTATATATAATTGCACCAGCACTTTGCAGTTCAAATAAAAGCAAAAGATGTAGAGCGACAGACATTTTTAGTACCAGAAGAAATCAATGAAGTTATAGACGAGTCCCAACGCAGATTATAGGCACAGAAATACTTTATTTAACTTAAAACAGTTGTTTGTATTTGGAAATTGCATTCGGAAATTTCACCTGAACACTATTTTCCTTTCGGGACCATTTTCGGGATCTTCGGGACTAGTCCCGGGACTTGAAATTCAACTGGTAAGTCCCGAAAACACTTTTGGTCCCGGGACTTGGAAACCCTAATGAGTAAGGTTCCAAAAATCAATAGCAAACAGTGTGCCAGAAGAACATTATTTACCAGAAAATTTGGTCCACTTAAAAGCCTCTGCTAGGACGAAAGAATGAAAACGTGGGTGCTGACGTTCGATATAAACTCTAACTGGCAGTTCAAAAGCAAATACGTTTACAGGACGTTATAGTAAAACAGACAAGAAATTACATCTTTCTAACCATGGCGTACGAAAATATGAATCTAAAGCAGTTTGCAATAGATATTTGAAGAATTTCCCTGAAGTATTAGTTTTGGAAACCACACACTTTCACCGAAAGTAAAATTTTTCGTGAACGGAATTTGTATCAAATCACATTCACAAATCACAGTTATATTAATGGTCGTTGTTTGGCTGCTTACGTAGTGGCATTTCTGGAGAAGATTTCTAAACGGTAACATTTCGGAACAGTGATGTTTCAAAATAATGAATTTTCGTAATAGCGGCATTTTAGAACGGCATGATTTCTGAACAGCGGTAGTTCTGAACAGTGGTTTTCTGAACAGTGCCTTTTCTGAACAATGACTTTTCGGAACAGTGACTTTTCTGAACAGCAATATTTCTCTACAGGCGATATTCCCGAACAGTAACATTTCTGAGCAGGGTCAATTCTGAAAAGCGACATTTCTGAACAGTAACATTTCACAACGGTGGCGTTTGTGGGTAGTGGCAATACTGAAGAAGATTTCTAAACAGCAACTATCTAACACGGCAACATTTCTGAAAAAAGAAATTTCTTAACACGGATTTCTTTAACAGCGACATATCTGAAAGCAACTTTTTTGAGCAATGACATTCCTGAACAGCAACTCTTCTGAATAGGAAGTTTTCTGACCAGTGACTGTTATGAAGAGTAACATTTCTCAATAATGACTTCGTTAGCAGCGACTTTTCCCAAAAGTAATAGTTTTCAACAGTGGCATTTGTGGAGAGCGACACTTCTGAAGGAGGTTCCTAGACAGCAACGGTTTGGCACAGCGACACCTCTTAACAGCAGAATTTTTGAACGGCGAGATTTCTGGACAGCGACTTTTTTTAAACAGTGGTAGTTCTGAACAGCACCATTTCTAAATATCGACTTCTCTGAATAGCGGCATATTTGAACAGCAAGTTTTCTAAACAGTGTCATTTCCCAAAAGTAATATTTCTCTTCTAAACAGTAACGTTTTTAAACAGTGACTTCCGTTCAAGTTAACAAACAACACACATCAAAGCAGTTCCTAAAAGATTGCGAACTTGCTGTACTTCATTTTACACTCCTCAAGCGACATTCCAAAATAAACCGAAGCTCAAATGCAAAAAATCAGATACAGAGACATTCAGAAGACCAATCGTTTGTTCTTGCCGGCGTTTATTTTCTACAAGCGATAGGGGTTTCGCAGTTTGAATGAATTACGAGCAGATCTGAGGACCAATTTGAGTTCTGCTCCTCTCACGATTCGTTCTCCACGTGCTACATGATAAACGGACGGAACACACGCTGATTTGCATAAAAAACGGCCTTGGTCAGATAAAGCAAGGAAAACCCGGCAGATTCATGGAACTCGACCACCTCTGCGACACTACAGTTTGCTGTGGTAAGAAACTCCTTTATGTTATAGATACTTCCTACCATCGGCGCTCGTAACTGATTACTTATTAAGTGATTAGTGTTACTGTTTTCATACGTTGTATTTCGTTCGCTAAGAACAATAAAGAAAGATACAACCGGACGAATCTAATAAAATATCCATTCATACATTAATTAGATAGACAAATATATAAATAAATATATAAAATAATATATATAACATAGATTATATAAATAATAATAATAAGTGACTAAGCCTAATATCAAACAAAATTTCACTTGTGAGCGATTGATTACGTCATAATGGGAATGTATTTACGACTTTGGAATTATACTAATTGCCTCTCAAGAAATTAACGAAGGCAATCACCTAACTAAAGTATGTAAATTCACTGACTACTAATATTTATTTTTGCATTGATTTAGTTAATAATTAACGTTTGCCTTTATTTTCACTTTTATAAGTACAGTTCTTATCGAAAAACTTGCTATTACACAAGTTGCTGCCAGATATCGGAGTGTTCAATTAGTCACCACTCGGTAGTTGTATACCGAGTTAGCCTTTGAAGTAAAGAACTAATCGAAATACGACAAAAAGAAATAAAAAATTGTAAATTTTTTATTTACTAATCCAAGGTGCATATTGTATGTATGTATGTATGTATTAATGTATTATTGATAAAACCTTGCAGTGTAGAGACTGGTGCTTTATGCGCTTGCGGTACAATGCTCAACTTGCCCCGGATTCCGGATACACAGTTGGAGCGCGTCTTTTTTGTGCATGCGCAGCAACCATTGTGTGGGGTGTGTCATGGTGATGTGTCGACCTTGTTACTATATCTCTTAGGTATGTAGTTCTGAGTAGAGCACAGTTAATTTGGTGCCCAACTGTGAATGGTCTCACCGAGACCGATTCCAGTCACCAAGACTGCGGAAAAATTCCGGCCCCCGCGGGATTCGAACCGAGGACTTGCTTAATGCAATCCTAGCGACTACCCAACTGCGGCTTCTCTGGTACATATTATTACGGTGTAAAATCGCCTTTAGCGTTAATATTGATTCGCGCGTCGAGTTACCATTTCGCCTGGAAGATTTTGGTTGCGGCCATGACTTTTAGTATTTGCATGCTCTGTCTCCGTTTTATGCTGTAATCCAGTCCACATCGCTGCCGTTCGTCGCTCACCGGTACCTTAGATGTTTGATATTATCGCCTCATGTTAGAGTTGAAGATGGTACATTAGCCCACGTCGGTAGGCGGATTTCGGCGGATTATTACGGCGAATTTGGCAGAAATTCGTTCTTGGCAAACTTGAGGACAGTTTTTGCATCTTTTGTTCCCATCACGGTTTATGCGGCTTCGCTCTAATTTGCGCTGTTGGTTTGCTTGCAGCAGTTAGTATCGGATTTGGTCAGTTTAACCGATTGAATGCCTCCTGTGTGATCGCTGGAGCGCTCTTTATATGCCGGCGACTCCACTATGTCAACGTGACCTCGACGCAGTAACCATCTTATGCACCTGCTTTTGCCTAGAGCTATGTTTCTTCTCTGAGAGGAGTGACAATCCTTCCTGGAAGCTGCGAGAGAAGGTTTCACCTTTGGAAGTTGATGATTACCTAGTTGTATTTGTGACTTTTCGTGTAAAATGCTGACTTCTACCCGAGTGGTGCCCCTCAGACCCCAGTGCATGTTACTTTAAACTTCTACGTGGAGTCATTTTTGGGCTATGCGAGTTGCTGGCGGATTCGAGAGAATTCCTTCAGTTCCTTGAACGTTACTCTTGCTTTTGTGTGTTTAATTTTTGAACGTTAACCTTTTTATGGACCATGTTTGTTGATTACAAGCATGCCTGTAGTTTTACAATTGATTATTTATTGTCTGCAATATTGAGGCTGGTATCATTATTTCAGCTTGTTGTTTATTATTAGGTGCATCCGGAGTCCTTACCCCTGTACTGGCTATTGCATACCACATTACAGTTGAATATTATACACTGTTGCCATTTAGCACTTGTTTGATTTTGTTACTGCGATCCTCTTATTTTAGATATATTGCGATTGACAGCCACTTTAGAGTTTATAAGTTCTTGTTTTTATTTGAGCACATGTTGTGTCAAAAGACCCGTTGGAGACCTCAAGTCTGGTGATAATTTAGGAATAGAGTATAAGTGTCAAAAATGGGTATCAAATATATATTTAGAAGTGTTACAGGTCTGTCATCAACTCATCAATATATCGTCCCAATAAACTCATCCACAGCTGTCCAAGGTACGCCACGAGGAGGTGTGTCCACGCCGCCTACCTCAAGTTCTTGGGCGCACCTTTATAAGCCGGGCGGAAGCAAAGTGGCGACTTGGCCAGACAACCGCCAAGGATGAGGACTGCAGGGTCATTGCCTCGTGCGGGGCTCCGCTACTGACCCCGGGCCGCGTGGAGACACTAATGGATCCCGGCCACGTTGAGTGGCTTTTGTGGTGCCAAATCTGTTCATTTTCAAACTGGCGCTTCTGCGGGCGCCTGTTTCGCCGCACCGCGTTGTCCTGAACGCCATGCCCGATCCGTTCCGCTACAATGGTAGTTCCCCCGAATTCACCAACACAAACTGCCGCGCTAAAAGTGCATGGTTCGACCTGAGAAAAGCGGTTAGAACAGCACCTGCTCGGGTTTAATGAGGAATCGCGGAAAGGTCCGTTCAAGGAGACCGGACAGCTGCTCGTACGACTTGCTTTTGCCGCACTTCGCCACTTCCTCGTCCCTTGGCTTCGGGCACTTATCGATGCTGCCTGCCTTGGGGAGGGAAGTGGGACGTTTCCCCAGTGTAATAATTAGAACTTAAGACGTAGTGAACATTTGACATTAAAGTTAAACTGATCTTCACGAAAGGTCACTTGTATTAGTTATTAGGACTGTTTCCTTAAAGATGCACGCAAAAACCTTTACCACACAATAACACAGAGAATAAATAAAATGGTAAAAATAGATAGCAAACCGTACACTTTGCAACTTCAAAACACATCTATACATGGTCAAAAGCCTTTATGCAAATTTCATCAAGATTCGGCAAACCCCACGAAGTTAGATTGTATCAATTCATTAAACGGATTTTATCGGCGAAGATTTTAACGATAAAACTTTAAATGGGGCTAGCGAGTTTCGAAGTTGGGTCTATGAAAGTGGCGATCGGAATATTTCTAAAAGCATCTCGATCAGTTTTGACCTTTTACAACGGGAAAATATTAAGCTCGGAGAAGTTTCCACTCAAGGAACGTGTTATCGCCCCGCGTATTTCAAAATCATTCATCGGACACAATACGCGCATTCACACACATCCGGCTCGAAGGACCAATCTGTAGGATTTTTGTTGTAAGTTGTAACTAACCACTGTTTAATGACCAATCTTTGCTAATCGCTGCTATATTATAAGAGTTCTCATTATTTCCTCGGTTATAAGTTTTTAATTGCACAAACACAGCAACATCGTAGGTATACATAGTAAGACCAGCTTACAAATAACACCGTTTCATATATGGATGCTGCTTTTTCAACGGATTCTTGTGACTCACACAAGTACTTATGCGCTGCGTCAATTATTTTAGGAATCGTCAATGACTCATTTGCATTGATGTTGATTGGAAAAATATCTGCCACTCTAGCAACACGCCAAATAAGCCCCGCAACTGTATTGATCAGCTGATTACTAAACTAACGTCCGTTATTTATAGAGGTCTATATACTCCCCTGCAATCGCAGAACAGCGCCTGCTTAGAATATTCCGTATCAACAATATCCAAATGACGGAAAATTTTGAACAATTAAAATTTCCATCGTCACACAGTTCCCGTCATGGTTTAAAATAGAAGGTAGTTGCAGGAAGAACTCCATTAAATACTAAACGGTGTCGATTACTTTTCGTAAGAATTTAGATTTGGCATTTCGTACGGAACACACTTGCAATAATGGAAATTACTACAGTTTTAACGATTTCAACTAGTAACTATGAAAGAAATAAAGGTTTTCCTCATTTATATACTCTCTAAGTACGATTTGCGAAGAGAGTTATCAACCGCAAACAAAGAAGAACATTCTTACATAATTTTGGCACAAGGTTGGTTAATTGTAAATTGTACAATTTTTTCTAATACTAATACTGGCTGAAAACAAGGCCTCAGCTCTCCGACCTGACGTCATTCCAAGAAGGCCGAATTGACCATTGAGAGCCTCTTATCTCGAAACTCGAGGCGGAGTAATGGCGGAATAAATTCAATCTTTGGCCAAATTCGGCCTTCATGTGCTAATGTCAGGCTGGAGTGCTGAGCTGAGCTTTTTCAGTCGGTATTGGTAAAACTGGGCTCAATTATTCGACAGTGTTACCTGTCTTTTCTTACTAAGACTGATTAATTGACGTTGCAATATGATCGAATTTCGGTAAAATGCAGGAACAAAAAATAGCTGTTTGGGTATTTCAACCGCCTTTGAAAAGCGCTTAATGTACTCTTATCGGATTTATCTAATTAAGGTTTTGATGGTAACCAGTGGTTCTTAAAAGCTTTTCCGATGCACTACTGCAACTTTTTCCATACGCAATAAATTTTTAGTGCAATCTATTTCTACTGAGGGCTCTATACATCCATTGAATTTAATTACTATACTTATGAAGCACCCTGTATACATAATACTCCAACATTTTTAAGAGTTTCAAAGAGCGTTTTACAAAACATCACTATGCTACAAAATTTACCTTTTATATCCGAGTGTCATATCTATACATTTCGACAATCGCATACGCATCCCGCATACTACATAGTTTGTTTCAGGGATCAATTCCTTGACGTCAATTGGAGCAAATACACAAATGATTTAGAATTGTTTCGTTTACTAACAAAAGAAAATAGATGAAAACACAATTTTCGATCATTTCCACGATTGCTTCATATGCACTTAGCGCCAGGGAAAAAATCCTGAGACGAACTGTATATAAAGGCGATATGACTTACAGAAGCAGCGTTCATGGTGCGACTAACAAAAAATTCATGTGACGCTGTATTATTACGTCCTGTACTCTAACTAATAAAAAAAAAATCGACAAACAGGCATGCGGATAATGAAACCAAATTGTATAATAGATTATAAACAAACTAGCAACCAGTGAGACAAATGTCTCATTTAATAAAACGAAAAAGACCGTTTTTCAAATAGAACGCGTATTAAATAAAAACAATATTTTTAAAATCACGTGATTGAAATTCGGTTCCTGACCTGACATGATCATTCCAAACATATAACTTTAATAACTTTTTTCTCTATCTCTTACGGTTTGGCTGCTGAAACAGCGTCCCGGACAGACAAAACAGCGTCCCGGACAGACAAGTCTATTAGATAAAGGATATGGTCGGTGTAGAAGTGGACAAAACCGATATGTTGATTAGTTCAGTAGAATCCGCCAGAAAAACTATGAAATGGTACAAATACCATTTTATCCAGTTTTAAGAATTGTGCATAATTAATTTTCAACCTTCTGTAACCTCATTAAAAGGAAAAATTGTCTATTGCCGACTTTCAGATTGAAATTGCACAACAAATTTTCCAAAAATATTGTAAAAACCAATACTCGTAATGCATTTTTTCATCATGCTATAGGAAAATACCCATCTTGGAAACGAGGAAAAACGCGAGACAGGACTTACCATTGCCAGATCTACAATGTCAGCTTATCTTAGTACCATATACATATATTGAACTAACCGTACCAAAAAAACAGTATTTATGACCTATAATGTATATACAGATTTTTTTTTCGGATGTATTTGAGTTCCGTTATTTTTTTGTGTTTATCTCATGCTTTTTGTTGTTTCTATCTTTAATTAATGTAAATTTCTCGAATGTTTATTCATCTTACTAATTATTATTCAAATAATGCTTATATTTGTTGCCATGATTATACAAAGTGACGTATGTAAACGAAATGATTTTTGGGACTAGGAACGAGCGCCGTACTAGTATACAGATACAGAGTACAGCATTTGAAACCGACCTTCGTCTAATCAAGTGAAACCAGTAGTTTTAGGTAGGTAGTACCTATTTGTTACTGATAAATAAACAGCATGCTGTTGGGAAAAACATTACAATTTGCTTTACTACACAAACCAACGCAATTAAATTCCACATTACGCCTGTCACCATTTTAGACACCATTTATTTAATTTTTCTCAACATTTGTACACTTAATATACAAACATTTCTCTCTGTGAACCTTTGTTGAATGACTAAGGTGTTATCAATGGTCTAGATATAAACGGTTTCTGTGCGTGCAGTTTCTGTTGTTCATCGAGAAAAACTAACCGAAGGAATGATGGATTGCTTGCACTTTACAGGTCCACTTATCGTTAATGCAAACGAGTTTTGACAACAAAGGAGCAACTGCAAAATCGATGAAGGCGAGAGTCTCTGGTAACGACTCAAAATGTAACAATTGCCTAGCAAGCCAGCATTATTATTCATTTTCTACTTTCGCACGAACCATCAGGTTCGACCTTCTCTTCAGATGGCATATCGATAACGCCTTTCTAATGAAATCCTCCCATTATGAGAACAGGGTAACTGGAACGATCGGAGCAATGCGCTGCGGCTACCGGAATTTATTTAGGCAATGCAATTAGAGATGTTTTACCCATCGCGTTGTTTGTGAAATACGCACACGTAAACAGATAAAACTCATTTTTAAACGAGCAATCCCAACAAACGCAGCCGTAAATAATCGTAAACAAAAGAACAATCGCTCTGAATTATTTTAAGCAATTCTTGAACAATGCCGATAAACAAAGCAGCTACTGAAAGCTGCAATGTGCAACTGTTTATTATTATAAGCTGTCAATGCGTGAACTGCAGATTAATCAATCACTGTCAGGTCGGATTAAGCGATGCTGAATAATTTAACACCCCCAAGACCGGCGCAACGAATCCCCTTTTGTTTCTGCATGTAAACATTATTCGGCATCCAATTTGGAAGATCTGCCCCATTAGCCGTATTTCAGTAAACGAGAAAATGATACCGGAAGTTCCGGCGGCAATAAATTATTGGAAAGTTTTACACCGGGCGACGACTTCTTGTTTGGGTGTGACAAAACACGTCGGTATGTAAAAATTTACCCCTCGTTTGTAATATATGCATATTGCATACCCTTTGGTTCTTATTTGGTTAAGGTTTTTATTTCCTTTGTTAACGTTTCTGTTTGTACGAATTTTGAATCATTCAAAATACTGGAAAAGGTTCTGAAAACTAAACCACATTCAACATATCTAACGGAGAATCGCAAAGTTTAGAGTGTAAGTAGAAAATCACATTTTTTTACCTGTGTTATATTTCTCTGATATTGGCATTTTGTAGTCGTGGTAGCCGACAGCTTCCATGTAAAAACAGTACGGGCGGGAAAGGACAATCGCTTTGAAATGCCAGAAAAACACGTTAGCGTTGTTTGCTTTTGTTAATTAATATTTGATTTCTACACGCCGAAAACATACACGTCGAAACGATGTTTCTGAACCGGAAATACCGGGTTTCCGACGTTGTACTTATTGAAAAATCCCTAAGGACTTAGTTACACATTGTGGTTGTTATGGAGACGAGCGATTATCAACCGATAGTTCTTGTCCACACAACGGACTAAAACTGGTGTTATTAATTTCCAGCTCGGCTACTGCTACACTAGACATTCTACCTAATTCCGTCGTAATATCTAACCTGAAAAGTAAAATGAAACACACTTATATTCGGCAATAAATTTTTGTAGAATTTTCTTTTGTGTCCTTTTTATTTTGAGCCAGTAAATATTGCAGTCTCTCATTTATTAATCAACAGCTTAAATATAGAATCAAACGAACCCAAAGATATTTCAGGTGCCGGGGTAGCTTTTAAAAAACCTCAGACTGTGCACTTGGTGGGCGCGCATTAGTTGGGGCGAATGTGAAATTTGATACAACAGAGAGTTGCATTCCAATGTGGAAGCTCTGATACGATTTTTCAAGTGTGCAATTTGATGTAACTGAGTTTATTACTAAAAAGGATGAAATAATAATGTTTGTAATAGATATTATTGCTTTAATAGATTGTATGTAGTTCTATTATGCAACTGAATTAGACACTGTTTTATTGTTGCTATTGCTGAATTCGTTATGTTGCTATTGTTATTGTTGGATGGCGCCCATTGTTATTACACCGTTATATACCTAGTATACTATATGCCAGGGATTAATAGACATCCAGCGAGATCATTACTAACCCTTAACCCGATAAGCAATTATCGGTGATCCAGGAAGCGCACCTGGCTAGCCTGAGATGCTCATTTTCCACAAATGCCCTACAAATTTGATCCCTGCCAAGACGGCTACCATAGTTGCAATTCGCACTGACGTGAGTTGGTGCTCATTGGTCTGGTTAGCATTCGGCTAACGGGTGCCCGATGCGAGAAGCGTCCATACTACAGGTACATCATCGGCGGTGCCTTTGAAGGTCATTCCTGAGTAAGTGATTGTACTGTAGATGCTACGCGAGAGAATGGCGGGGGCTGTAAGACCAGTATGACTTGCGCGATCTCTGTACGCGTTATCAGCTGGCGAGCTTTACTTCCAAAAGAAAGGGATCCACCTGTAATAAAGTTACAGCTACCCAAGCTCAAAAATAAGAAGTCTCCTGGCTCGCCATTAATTGGACTTTCCATCAAGCGGTCTAATTGCGTCGCCAATCGCCAGGAAACGGATTGCTGCGGGTGTCCAGCGCAGCAACTCGGAGGAGAACAAAGCCAGGTTAATTTGTGCCATCCATCAGCGGCGGCGATTTACAAATATCGCGACGTTGCGTGATTCGTCGGGGCGGCAGCCCGACAGGAGCATAATGGAGCCGTTCCGTTATTAATGCAGTGATAACGCGGAAATCCAGATGGCCCTGCCCTTGCTAATAGATTCGCGGATTCTGATATCGGGGAATCCAAGGCCGATCCCGACGCATTTCAATTGAGACGGCGGCGGCTTTAGCCTTTTAATATCTGCGGCCTGAACGTCGATCACTGGGTCAATAGGGAACAATTCGGAATTTTTGACGAAAGTGATTAAAATAAATGCGAAATTATATATATTTTTTTCTTAATTTTACATTATATACACATTGCCAGATATCAACAATATACCTACCACGAACTATAGCGCAAGCTACGCAGAAAATTTTTTTAAAATTTAATTTATGTATAAAACAAGGGGTTAAGTGTAAGGAGCAGAACTTCACTTCCTTGGAAGTGATTTTCTGAACTTCGCCCTATTGACACACATTCTATTTTATTTCAATCTGTATTTTGTAAATTTTCTTGTATTTTTATTGCTGTGTCAACAAACGACAGTATTATTATTATTATTATTATAAATAATGGTGAATATTTAAATATATATTTACATATACATATAAAAGTTACTGTTATACAATTAGCCAGCATATAATAGAAATAGCAAAACAGACACTGTTAACGGTTAATAATAACAATTTTAACGAGATTAAAGGTCATTTCAACACGATTCGAACGTCGTTTCAAAAATGTAAAACCTTAGAAACGAAATTTAAGGTCTGTTCAGCGCGATACATAAAGGTCGCTTATATTTACGAAGTAAATTGTTTCAAGGAGATTTTACGAGACCTTTGAAGGGAGTATAAATATCAAAACGTCATTTGAACTATGAGTACATTAAACGTGTGAACATTTTAAATATATTAAAATTTCCTTTTAACATTGTAAGCATTAAAAACCAAATTTAGCTTCGTTTGTTTACAAAATTTGCCTTTTGGTGATATTTCAAGTTTTAAGTTCAAACTTAAGTAATTTTAATATCATCAAAAGTATTTTGTAACAAAATTCAAAAGTTATTTAAAAATAATATAAGGTCACTATAAGGACATAAAAGTCATTTGAACTACATTAACTATCTCTCACCAAACAACAAAATACATTTTTACCTAACCAAATTACAAACCGTGTAAACGATATTTAATCACTTTAAACAAAATTTAAAGTCGTTTTAATAGATATTAACGATACAAGTTTGATTATGAGCATCTTAACGACACGAGTTTGATTGCCAAAAACGAGGCGGTGAGCCGAGTTTTGCGGCAATCAAACGAGTCTCGTTAAGTGCCATAAGCAAACGTGTATTGTTCAATATTTTATCTTCATCAATAAATTCTGGTTCAATGTATTTCTTTATACAAAAAGAGTGCGGTAATATTCATTACCGCACTGAGTGCGGTAATATCTATCCATTACCGCACTGAGTGCGGTAATATCCATTACTCCGCACTCAGTGCGGTAATGAATCTCTTAACGATACTAAAATTAATTTGATTAAGAGCCCATAACAACACTGATGAAGATAAAAGTATTTAAAGTAGTCTTAATTGATGTAAAATAGTTTAAATGAAATTTAAAGTCGCTTGAATGACAAAAATCGTTTTAACGGGCTTTAACAATTTGGACTAGATATAATAGCAACATAAAATGTTTTCAAACTGTATTTAGAATAGTTGTAAGGTTGTAACGAGACAAACCCTTCTTTGAACTATATTATAGACCGTCTTAACGCGATAAAACAGTTAAGACAGTAAACGGTTTGCAAAATAAATGTGTATTACCGATATACACAGTCATTCAAGCTATGATAGAATTTATTTTGACGATATATCACAGTTTGGGCTGGATCTAAAGGTTTTTTGACGAGATAAAGGTTTCCCAATTGCATTAAAAAGAGTCTTAACGGGATCAACAGTTTGATAAGCTACATTATGGGCCGTTTCAACGAGATTTAACAGATTGCACTAGATTTAAAGACACAGTAACGAGATACAAAACTACAGTAAAGAGGCGTTTTATCAAAATATGCAATTATCACAGCTATATTCTAGGTTTTTTGAGGAGATTTAACAGTTTATACTGGATTTAAGGTATTTAATGCGATAAATGTTCACAAACTGCTTTAAGAGACGTCTCAGCGAAAAGTTGCCAAATTATATGCCATGTCAACAATATTAAAGCAGTCTGAATTGATGTTAAATAGTTTTAATGTAATTTAAAATCGCTTGAAGAACAAAAATCGTTTTAACGAGGTTTAACAGTTTGGACTAGATATAAAGACTTTTAACGATCTTAAAGATTTTCAAACTGTATTGAGAAGCGTCGTAACGAAATAAAAAATTGTTTGAGCTATGTATATTATACCGGGTGGCCATAAATATCTGATATCACATCACCTTTGGAATCAACACCGCTTTATTAAAGTGATGAATCCAACTAAACTAAATGTCATTAATGTCATCACAACTAACATTCCTATCTGTCAAACATTATTACAGATTGCAATAAGTAATGGAGTTAGAACAGGAGATTTTTATAATCGAGTCGCAGGCTAAACTGCAGAATCCAGGGCACATTCCCCTCCTCTTATTGCATTTTATTACATTACATAAGTACCAATACTTATCGTAATTGAAATATAATGCTAACCAACATTTATAAGTAGCTAATTCCATGGCTACCGGGATCTCAGATATTTATGGCCACCCGGTATATCGATTCAACGAGATGTAACAGTTTGAACGACATTTAAAGGCTTTTAACGAGATAAGAAATTTTCAAAGTATATTAGGTGCGTCTTATCGAGATACACAGTCGTTTAGACTATATCAAACGTTGTTTTGAAAATATATAACAGCTTGACTCTATTTGATTGTGTTTTAAGGAGATAACGGTTTTGAAAGTTAATTAAGCTACGCCTTACCGAGATACACAGTCGTTTAAGCTATAGCATAAGTTATTCTGACGAGATATAACAATTGGGACGAAATTTAAAGGCTTTTTGACGAAATATAAAGCGTCCACCTTAAACGACGTCTTAACGAGATCTACAGTTGTCTAAGTAAATTGTAGATTATTTTAACAAGACTGAAAGTAGTCTTAACCGCTGTAAAATAGTTTTAACGAGATTTAAAATCATTTCAAGAACAAAAACCGTTTTAACGAACATTTAGTGCAAAACGTCAAACCGCAACGTTAAAAATTGCCTGAATCAGATAGAAATCATTTTAATTAAATTTAAAATATAATGGAACACGTTAAAAATGTTCTCTAACGAGATAAAAAAATCGTTAACCTTGTTGATACATCGTCACTGTAGGGGTATTAACATCTTCTCTTAAAAGAGGTTTTCAAGCATTAAGACCCCACAGTTGCCAAAAACGGATTGCGGCAACGCAGTGGGCTCGGCTCGGCGATTTTTGTCAACCTCTGGGATACCTCTACTGCTTATTAAAAGTAGTCAACAAGGGAATATAAAATAGAGAAATTAGTACGCAGCCTTTAAACCGCTTCGCAGGTGAGAGAATATAAATCAGCCTATAATAGGCAACGTCAAAACCTGCATTTTGTTGTGATGATCAGACTATAAAAAAACTGTTTTTAATTCACCGAATAGCCTACTATATCTTCTTACTTTCCCATGTTTTCAGTCTTAAAGAGTATAATCTAATGCGGACAAATCTGGCGAACAGAGATAGCGAGCGGTACTTTCAGTATCGAAACAAAATGAACTACATAGTTCGATGTTTTCGTCCAGGGAGTTTTCCTCGCATGTCGAAGCTAGGCATGTTCCCACAATAATTTACATATCGCGATGTTTTCCAAGTGCCGTAATTTATATATCGTAGCAGCAGCACTTGGAAAAGCAAATATGTACGTGCGTACGGTTAGTAAACCGCTAAATTGAGCTACTGGGCACGCCACCTCTTAATTCAATTATTTGGGAAGCTAATGCCAGTCATTTTTAGGGCTCCACGGCTCTGCATACAATTAGTACGTCACTCTGCCCTAATTTGATGCAACGATAACACGCCGAGTGCCTAATTTTCCCTAACTTCAATCTGAGGCACGCGTTGTATCGATATGGCTTGGCAAGAGTTACGATCTGGAAATTATTCGCCGCGCTATCAATGTATCGTAACTCCTATCATAGCACAAGGTAGAACTAATAAAGCAACAGTTTAATTAATGGGACCCGATTGCGATCTACTGGCACGAAACGAACTACTGCGCGGATGTCTGGCAAAGGCAATTACCAAGCTTGCAGTCGACAGTTTCCAATTTTTTTAATCGTGCGAAGAAGCCTTAATACCGCCCACCCAGTGGCCGAAATTTCAGAACTAAATCGATTGTTTTTCAACACTATCTCAGCCTGCTGCAATTGAAACATTACAGAGTGCAGGGGTGCATTTAGCAGGGGCAGCGAGAAGCGAGGTGTGGGTGGGTGGGTTGCTCCACATTGCATCGATACTTCTGCTTAGGCAAGCAAACCAGCGCAAATACCTTGCCCATGGAAATGAATGAACAATGAGCCAGCAGGGGGCCGAACTAACCGGCACGAATGGATTATAACGTACAGAAGGGAATTTGATAAATAAATTGCCATTACCCGGGATTTGAGGCAATTTTCTGCCAATCTGGAGCTGTATGAACAAGCAATAAAACTGCAATATCTATGGTTGAGGAAATGCAGGGATGTGTTAATACATTATTGTTATGCGTTTCTTACCATTTTAGTCAGAACTAGCGTCGATTTTCCCATAGGACACGAATATGCTTCTCACAGAATGCTAAGAAATGAGCGGAAAATTCTATTAGACGTTCGGCGCTGTTTCAATTTAGGTTAGGCCAAAGTTGTAAATGAGATTATGTATTTAATGTACTGAAATAGCATGGAAAATATCTATGTATAATTTTAGGATTTAAAAACTAAACGAAGAGCGTGAGAAATAATCATATAAATTCAGCTGCACTTAAAACTAGAGCCCAACAAGGCTCACTACTCACTACCCAAATATTCTTCTTCTACTTTCTTCATTATAAGTATGGCTGCCTATTCATTCTCCATCTTAGGTTGTCATTTCACCTTTTCATAGGTCGATCTCTTTCCAACGAGCGACTTTTCTCTTACTTGTTTTACCACACATTTTCTACCATTCTCGTTATGTGCTCATTCCATTGTTTCGTCCTACCATCAACCCTGTTATAATGGGCGTTACTCCTGCCTTATATATCGTTGCCCTCGTTTCTGTTCCCAAACTTGTTTTTTGCACTTCCGGGACTAAAGTTGATACTTTAGTCCCCGTAAACAGGGACTAAAGTAGATCATTTAATCCCTAGGGACTAAAGTAACTCATTTAATCCCTAAAGTAACTCATTTAATCCCTAGGGACTAAAGTAAAAAATGATACCGTAACTATGGTAAATTTATGTACACACGAGGTTAGTAGGTTAGGTTTTGTTTGTCATCTGACACACACTGACGTAAAACTTAACCTGCAAATCTCGAATTTGACATATACTGACAATACACTTCAGTACTGCCAACTGATTCAGGCTATATCCAGGACCTGCTGCAATTCAGTTTGTAATAAATTATAATTGTCAGTTTCCAAATTGACAGATTCCAAATTTTGGAAATGTTTGATGATAATGTTCCCAAAAGTGCAAAAAATAGCGTATATACCTCGGGACTAAAGTGCCTAAATCCCTTGAGTGGTTATTGCCCTCGGGCTTCGCCCTCGAGGCAACAAACTCCACTCGCGGGATTAAATGGTGCACTTTAGTCCCTCATGATATAATATACTATTTCCAGATCTGCACATCAGTTATTTTGTTTATCTGCTCCCTGACTTCTGCTTGTAGGTCTCCAAAACTATATATTTGTAATCTCATATGCGTTATAGTAAAGAGTCTGGAACTATCAATTAGATGAGTTTCTCTTCGTTCTGTTTTTCTTCTTCGTAGCTGCCTGTCCTTTCGTTAGGGCCAAAACGCGTAAAGCTATTTTGATATCCAAAATTACCCACGAGCGATGAAAATCGGGATTGCAGCAAAAAGGGGTCTCTCGACCTCATCCAGGTAAAACGAACCGAATCTTCTCTCCGCTTTGCTTCCTCATGCGCGGCCGGGTCCTTAATAACAACGGCTGCAGGAATAAACTTAACCGACGGGCGCATCGCGCTTTGAAGTCGATCCTACCGCAACAAATTCGCGAGTAGCGCGAACTGCTCCAGAAACGCCCGCGTGCAGCGGCATAAAACGCGAGATTCGGTTAAGCGCCCGTTAAAAACATCTCCAACTTGCTAATAACGCGAGCGCACGTCAATGAACTCAAAAATATGCAATGGCGGCGACTAAATAATTAAGTGGGGACCACGCTGCATTTTATGCCCATTAATGAGGGGTGCTCGGCGCGGGCTGATTGTAAAATAATTATTGGGCCGCTCCGGGGGGAACCACCGTGGCCTGCTAGTCGTCCTGGATGGTGCGAGAGCAAAGCTTTCACTATCGCCGCAGAAATCGAAAATGTTTTCTTTTTCTTTGCCATCTCGCATATTTTTAATGTTTTCAAGACGCAAAACAACTATTACAGCATGAAAATTTAAATATAAAGTGCAAATTGCGTTTTGTAAACTTGCTAACTGGATTGTTGATGCGCTGTCGAGTTTTTTACAGGACTCTTTTCATAAAATGGTGCTCCATCCGCGAGGATGGTGACAAGTAGTTGGAATGCTGACTAGATGAGCGGCAAAGTGTCATTAAACGTTCGGCTCTGTTCCAATTTAAGTTCTAAATAATAAGTAAATGTATTGTATATGTCATATAAATTACAATAACAATAATTCTGCCACATCTTTCTTCAACTGGCATTTCATTTGTGAAAGTGTGAACCAAATTAAAAATTATATTTTCAGAACCATGGCCAACGTCATGTACAGGGTATCCCTTTTTCGATGACACTGAATGAGAATCTTCCTTATCACTTGAGTTATAAGATGAAAATGGAACCAACAAGCAATGACAGAGGAAACAGAAATCGGTTGAATGTCATTTATCAAAAAAAAAAAAAAACAAAAACAAAAATTTAAAAAAAAAACAAAAATACAGTAACATGAATATTTGTAATTCTATAGAAGCCTAAATTATAGTCCTCCTCATTACAAGCAAGAATAAGTGAAGCTGTTACTATCATCGTTAGTATGCACCTTAATAAAGCTTAGGTAACTGTAGACCCGATGGATGCGATGAGTCAGAAAAAAATTATTTGCTCCAAAGTACTCGCACTCGTAACTAACGAAATATTTCCGCGGATGCTATATCTGCAACATATGCTAATAATTTTCGCTTAAATATGAGACAGCAGAATTACAGAAAGCTTAAATGCTAAAAATAGAATTTTTGAAGTAGATACGGAACCACTTTATGAAAGCATAAATTCGGTCTATAAATATTCGTTTAATACGCGAGCAATGTATAGACATTATTTATAGTTACTATAGTATTAATTACTGACAATTTTAAACTAGGAAGAGTCGGTGTTAGCGTTTTACATTCTCCGGACATTTTACTCTAATAAAGAATAAGGGATATTTCTAGAAACGAACATTAAACTAACTAAAAATGACAATATAGCAGCTGCTAATTTAGAAGCGAGGAGTACCACAGGGATCTATTACGGCGCCCTTCTTATTTACAATTTTATGACTGCTTTACCTGCAGAGAGGTGTAGTTTGAATAAATAAACTAAAGAACTTCTAGTAACGCTATGACTTTTCAATACAGAAGCAAACGCAGCAATGAATCATGAGTTTCGAGGACCAGGTATGTACTTGCCTAATGTCCGGTTTACTTAACCCCAAATGACTAATTCGTACAAAGTCTATCGCCATTTGTCACTGTCATCTTTATCGGTACCGAGAATCATTTAACAATATATTATATCTAGGGGGCGGACAAGCGTCAGATTACTTGTAATCTGAAATGTGCAGTTTATCATTTTAAAGAAAAGATAACGATTTCCTTCTGGTAACATGAAGTTCAACAACAATGGCAGTAAACCAACAGAGAAAAGATTAATTTAATTGCGGAGGCATGAAGACAGGCTCGAGTGAATTTCCACAAACGAGTACTGAACCTTCCACTATCACTCCATCAAAAACCACCCCTCGCACCCTGCACTGCATTTAAATGCCAAATACCCCCCCCCCCCCCCAACATGCCGTCACTCTATTTATGGACCACTCGCTAGGTGATTTAGTGGCGTTGCTGTTTCCTCGAGAAGATATTGATACGCGAGACTTTGCAGCCCTTACGGTCTTGCGTCAGAAACCATTGATCTGCATTTGAGACTACCCGCCCGCGAAACAATGATACGAAATGCTATTTTTAGGACACCTGATACTCTAAAGCAGCAGCAGCTGGCACGAAAATGATATTGTATTTGAGTGGAAATCTGTCTTATTGAAACACCACAGTTCATATGCATCACGAATGTTATATAATACTACACGAATACTAAAATATAGTCAAAGCTCATCCCAACTATACTATACCACTTCCGTCTATAAAAGCTTGTTCTAAATTCTCAGTTTTATTATTGTCCACGTCGACACATCAAAGCCAGCATTGTGTTACCTTGCATATTTCGAGCATTTGCTTACACGCGACTTTCGAACCTGACCTACCCTAAATTCCAATCACTGTCGACATATTGGATTAATTAGTAAGAGTTTGTTGTAAAATTATGTTATCGTTTTAGATGATACACAGTGTGGCTAATTCGTCAAATTTCAAAACGTTTACTCATCTTTCCACATATTTAGTACTACCACATAGGTAAGTCGACAAAGCTTATTCAAAGGAGAAAATTATATTGTAAACTGGCGAGGAAAATCAATGAATGTAGACTTCGCTATTTGAAGACAGTTCATTCTGAATTCAATTTTCTGTAAAGTGTATTTGCTCGTAGTGATTTATACGACCGTGCCACTTATCCCTTTTAAATAAGCGAGAGTAACTTACGGTTGAAAATAACTTCTACGAAACAGTAATAACATGAATTTAGTTATATGATAATGTAGTGATCCCTGACGGGAGCACGACTTTGTCAATTAATTCATCTAAATAAGGGAAGGTTAAGGAAAGCTAACTCACAAATAAGAATTTGGCGTATATAAGCAGTGATATTTATTCCTAAAGATTGAAGGTAATTTACTTCAGGTGAGAATGTGAGCGTGTAGCTACACGTTGAACTTTATACGAAATGAAACTGTGCTGTCATCATGGTTAATGGCATTAGAGATAACAAAATATAAATATAAAATAACACACAAGTAAAACAAAAAAAATTTAAACTTTCCATTCCTAAATAACATATCCGATGCATACCTAAGAGGGGGAAAAAGGAATAAAGAAAGAAGACTCTAAAACATATAATATACCTATTGTCTACAAATGCAACAAAAAACAATAAATGGTGAAATCCAATACACCCTCCTTAAACCATACCAAAACAGATATCAATAATGTAACGCCATGCCTTTTTGTAACTTGGAACTTGTAAAAACTTTTTAAAAAAACAAAAAACAAAACAAAAGATAAGAGATTTCATGTGCCTTTTAACTGTGTTTGTCCCAAATTTTAATTTGTCATAAACGACGAAGCTATATTAAAATAGCGAAACGTTGCTTTGAAATAAATTGTTTTATTTGAAAATTATATTCGACATGTTTTGACACAACTACTAAGCTTACTTACAACTACATATTAGTAACGTAAATTTAAAACAACAAAATAGCTGCGAAAACTCTTCTACCGAAGAAATGTGACATGCACTGTCGTGTTTTTTCACATTTTAATACTTTGAATAATACAGCTGTAACCAAAAATTGATGGAATAATTATAATCCTCGTAATATTATCACTTAACATCACTATCTACATGTTGAGATTTATACGAATTAAAACTGTACTGTTACCTCATTTAGTAAATCGACAGGTAAACGTAACTTAGAAGCGAAGGTAATTTCTACGAAACGGTAATTGATCTTTGTATAGAGTATAACTTTTCGAACTGACTCGTCTAAATAAGAGAAGGTAACTTGCGTTTAGTTACATGAAGTGATCTTGATAGAGAGTACGACTAAATAACTAAAGGTAACTCATTGGTAAATGTAATGAAGCGTATACGTAGACGTAGTGATGTTTATATTGAATAGGACTTCACTGCTTGGCAACATAAGTGAGAATAATTTATCTGAAGTAAGAATGGGAACGTGTATCTACACGTACAGATTCATACCAAGCGAAACTGTATTAGTTATCTCATTTAAATGGATAGCCGAAGGCAACATAGAAACGAAGATAATTTCTACAAGCGTTAAGTTAGTTATACCTAATTATCTTTGAAAAATATTGCTGTGATATTTATCTTCAATGGTATTTTGCTACCTGGATAAACGAGTGAGGACAATTTATCTGAAGTGAGAATATTGGGAACGTGTAATCTATATGTAGGGATTTATACGAAGTGAAACCCTGTTAGTTACCTAATTTAAATAGATGCGTGTGAGTAACTTGGGGGGCGAAAGTAATTTCTACCAACATTTAGCGTGCATTTTACGCTGTAATATTTGTATTAAATGGGATTTTGATACCTGGCTAAATGAGTGAGGGTAATTTATCTGACATGAGAATAGAAACGTGTATCTACACGTACTAAGTACTTATTTTACTTAAATAGGTGACAGTAACTTAGGGGCGACGGTGATTTCCTATTGCATTTTTAGTTGTACGTAGTGATCTTTATAGAGTACGACTAAATAACTGAAGGTAACTCATGGGTAAGTGTAATTTAGTATGTATTTATACGCATTTGCATTTATATTGAATTACACTTGGCTACCTGGCTAATGAATGAGGGCAATTTGTCTCAAGTGAGCATTTGAACGTGGATCAATATGTAGCGATTTTATACGAAGTGAAACTGTGTTAGTCATCTCATTTAAATAGATAGATGAGAGTGACTTACGGAGGAAGGTAATTTCTACTAACATTTAGTTATACGTACTGATCTTTGTAAGGTGTACGACTAAACAACTGAAAGTAACTCGTGAGTAAATGATTTAGCGTGCATTTATACTGTGATATTTGTATTGAATGGGATTTTAATATGTACCTGGCTAAGTGAGTGAGGGTAATTTATCTAACGTGAAAATAGAAACGTGTATCTACGCGTACTAGTTATCTTAGTTAAATAAATAGGTGGGAATAACTTAGGAGCGAAGGTAATCTCCACTTGCATTTTGTTATACGTAGTCATCTTTATAGAGAACGACTAAATAACTGAAGGTAACCCATGGGTAAGTGTAATTTAGCGTATATTTATACGCATTTGTTTTTTTTAATGGGTCTTGGCTACCTGGCTAAATGAGTGAGGATATTGAGTCTGAAGTGAGAATATGAACGTATATCAATACGTAGAGATTTATACTAGGGTTGGCATGATTTTCCCCAGCCCGAAAACCCACCTGAAAAAAACAGCGGGTTTTAGAATAAATCTGTTTTTTTAAATTACAAAAAAGTATTCTAAAGCTGTAAGTGAAAATCTTTTTACTTTCTTTTACTTCGTAAAATAAAGTATAGTAAAAATAATTATTTTTTCCACTACTTATTTTTGCGGTTTTTGAAGTGATATCTGTCAGTCTGAGTAGTAGGGTTTCCAGTCCCGGGACAGTCCCGGGATTCTACCACAAAAACCGAGTCCCGGGACCACAGCCAGAACAGGCGAAGTCCCGGGACCATGTCAACATGCGTGCGTATACTCAATATCAGAGAATTAGGACGGGTATTCACCGGCGTCCGACGTACTACTCATGCCTTGCACATTTTGCATTATTTTCGTTTTGCGTAGGCAGGAGAGGTATTATTTTCGGTAGGTTAGAATTAAACCTGTGTGTTGTTTCAGCCACATTTGCATATATTCATCGATTTATGTATTTGTCTTTTTTTTTGTTGGATTTAGATATGTGCGAATAATTTATATTTTTGAGTTTTAAGTGTGTTCGTTATGTGTCTGCTAAATCGTTACGATTAGAATGAATTCCGATTCGCGACCTATCTTCCTTCTACACTAAAAAAACGATTTGAAGTCAATATGGCGACAATTTTATATATTGAAGATAAAACAATTGGCGAAATGTAAAGTTGGTTCCTACAAAATTAGCATAATCAGAGGCAGCTTGACGAAAGGATTACACAAACACTTTGGAGTTCAAACAAAAGCAAAAGATGAACAGCGACAGTCATTTTTAGTACCAGAAGAAAGCAATGAAGTTGTAGACGAGCACCAATGCAAAGTATCAGCACAGAAATACTTTATTTAACTTAAAACACTAGTTTATCTTTGGATATTGCATTCGGAAATTTCACCTGAACACTATTTCCACTTTCGGGATTTTCGGGACTAGTCCCGGGACTTGAAATTTAGCCCGTAAGTCCCGAAAACACTTTTGGAACCGGGACTTGGAAACCCTAGTCTGAGTCTATCTGTCTGTCATCTAATTGATCGGCCTGAAAATGTATACCATCATTTCTAAAATAAATTCAGAGGGTCTATTGATTTTTGGTTAAAATGAGACAAACGGAAGTGGCAGTTTACCCTTGTTTTGTGGAGAAATTTTATAATTGTTTAATAGAAATTAAATTTTATAGAATAGGATCACATACATACGAGTATTATGCAATTATTTATAATTTTTGTTTGAACAGTTGTTTTGTAGAAAGTATAGTTATTGGAAAAATTGCAAAATTACATTTTTACAAAAAGATTTCCTCAAATCCAAAAATTAATAATAGGAATATACAGAGTGATTTTTAAGTTGATTCTTTCCTTTTACCAGGATATAAAGCTTTAAAAATAAGCATTTTTTTTCAGTTACCGCTTTTGCGAAATATGAAAACTAATGGAGGTACAGGGTGTTAAAGTTTCAAATTAAGAACTTAAAATGGCTTAACAAAAATTAAACTAAACTTAATCTAACTTAAATGATGTGTTCAAAAAATTATCACCATTCGCTTCGACACATACGTTACGCGTATAAGAGCGATACGGCAGCGGTATTTTGAGGAAACTCCCAGTATATAATAAGCATATTCACTAATTCATTATTTTCATAAACATGAACCATTATTGTAGCAATAACAATAATAAAATTAAAATGGAAAACTAGTTGACAGGTCATTGCTTGACAACAGAGATAAACAAAAATAAAATTCACCAGCCGCCTTTGCGCCAAAGTTTAGTTTTTAATTTGAAACTTTAACACGCTGTACCTCCGTTAGTTTTCAAATTTCGCAAAAGTGGTAAATGAAAAAAATGCTCATTTTTTAAGCTTTTTATCCTGGTAAAAGGAAAGAATCAACTTAAAAATCACCCTATATATATTTTATTGACAACCACATATGTAATAAGGTCATTACTGCCTTTTAAAAAGTTGGAAAATGAGCCATTACCAACGTTAACTTCTCACCCCAGGCAGGAAATAGGTTACCATGACAACAGGTGGGAAGTAGTCATTTCCCGGCCGCTATCATGGCAACAGATTTTATCTGCATTGTATTATTATTAGGTTAACGTCAGTCTTGAAAAACTGTCAAATCCATTCTTACAATTCTTGTTTAGAATAAAGTGGTTGTGAATAAAATAGTATACATACAACGGTGACAAGTTTCATTTTATCTGCATTGTATTATTATTAGGTTAACGTCAGTTTTAAAAAACTGTCAAATCCATTCTTATAATTCTTGTTTAGAATAAAGTGGTTGTGAATAAAATAGTATAATACAACGGTGACAAGTTTCATTTCTGTGCAAAGATAAAGTGAACCTCGACACTTCACATGGCAGTTACCTACTTAATCTCTCGACAGTAATGAAACGCTTTCCACCTAGGTATGTAATATACTATTTAAACTTTATTTTATATTTATATAATTGTCTATAACTTTTATTAAACAAGTTTTTTGTAAAACGTATCGTTTTTAAATAAATCGCAAAATTAGATTCTCGCAAAAATAATAGGAATATGTAATATTCTTTTACAAACTGTTTTAATATTATGTAATTAACTGTAAATTTTGTCAAAAGTTCCTTTAGGAAGTAGTAGTTTATAAGCAGTAAAAGAAAGTTTTGTGATGATCAAATCTAATTTTCTAAACTGACAAATGATTGAATAGGGGAATCCCCTTGAAGGAAGTCGCTCAGAATCAATTGTCAGTTGAAACACCTTACTGTAGTGTAGAACATAGTTTGATAAACCGGCTTTTAATTATACATATAACCCCATTGACATGCTTTACATGTTTAAAGAATGCTTATTTATAGGTAAATTGAAAATCACCCAAGTATCTACCTTTTACCTAAAAATAAAAATTAATATTCATTCAGATTTTTACATAGGATACTTAAATCCAAAAAACAGTGAGTTTATCTAAAACCCGAAAAAACCCAGCGGGCAGATAATTTCTGAAAAAAAACCCCGGTTTTTGCCAACCCTGATTTATACGAAGTAAAACTGTGTTAGTTATCTCATTTAAATAGATAGGTGAGAGTAACTTAGGGGCAAAGGTAATCTCTACTTGTATTTAGTTATATGTAGTTATCTTTATAGAGAGTACTACTAAGTGAAGGTAACTCATGGATAAATGTAATTTAGCGTGTATTTCTACGTTGCTCAATATTTGTATTGAACAAGACTTCGGTACCTGGCTAAACGTGTAAGGGCAATTCACTTGAACTGAGAATAGGGGGCATCTAGGTGCACCGAGTCCTAGCGAGATCGATACCACGCAGAAGTGAACTTCGCTGCTCATCAGTTTATGTGAAGACATATTTCTACGTAGGAGAATTGTTAAAACTGTCCGATTTAAATGGTAGGGGTAATTTATAAGAAGTACCAACGGAGTGAAGTTATACGTAATTATACTAATTATATACAAAATAGTTAAAATATTTTAAATAAAGGCGGTATGTATTATGTACGAACGTGAGACTTTGTTAGAAAACTTATTTAAATGTTAGCAGGATAGTGAAAAGAAATCAGTTATACCATTGATTAAATATAGAGTAGAAGTATAGTATAGTTATTAATCAATGGTTATACGGAGTGAGGAGTGGATGATAATGATTTTAGCCAGTGGAAGTAACTAAGAAAAAAAATCTACAAAGGGAAATCCTTATGGTGTAATATTTATACGACATGGAATCTACACACCTTTTAGCCTTTTGCAACAAAGCAAGAACATATAGAATCGATACCTATATCTTTAGTTTGATGTTTGAAATGTGCTACCAACCACCAACATTTTCCCAGCGCTACTACTTATACATAGTTATATTAGAAGAAATGCCCATGTTGTGCTTGTTAGGTTAATTGTTCTGTAAGTTCGTGTTGTGCTATAAACATTCTTAATGGCATTAAAGCAAATATATGGTATGTTTGTAAATAAACCATTCCTGCATAAACTGCTTTTGTTTTAATTGTGAATTTTTATTTTGTGCTTCGGTTGTTAGCTGCCTCGCGCAGGTTTGAATTGTATTCAGCTGCGGAGCATTTCAACTGTTCATTTCTGTTCCGTTCACTTAATATGCCGTTTTAGTCCGGTTCCGATTTACTACACAAAAAACTACAAATTACACTACCAACTAGCCAGTTTTCAACATGAAACAGATTTATTTCACTTGCCAATAGTGCATCATCACATTTTTTGTGAGAGTTCATTACCCACTGCATCCCTGGGGGCCAAACGTGGGCGTTCGATTATAGATCGACTGGCCGAAAAAGCTGGACGTGATTCCGCACTACAGTTATTTCCTCTTAGGGGGCATTACTCACCTCGCGAATGATGATCCGCAAAACTTTTATGAGTCACCGCGATGCTGAGGGCTAATTATAATGTCACCTGGATACGCCCCTGCGCGGAATGCTTAACAGAATATCCAATGCTATTTACTTATTTTTTCGGGGGGATCTCTTGGAAACTGTTGAAAATCCGAAGAGATGGTCGGAAAGTCCCCGGGCGTGGTGCATTTTTGCAGATGCAAACGCTATATTTGTCAACGTATCGGATGGCACAGGGTCGAAGCCACCGACATTCCTGGGAGTTCCTTGCATCGGCATGTCCTTTTCTCGGGCGCTGTAGAAAGAGAGAACCGGCCGAGCGCGTAGCGAAAATAAAAACACAAACAAGCCAATATCCTCGCGGAATGCTAGTTAAGTTTGGAGCAACTATGCCACTTAGGAGTTATACTTATGCGCGCTGACACACGCCTTCCGCGGGAAAAAGCGCAACCGCCCACCTAATGGAACCGCCGGGTATGCAAATACGAGACCTATCGGTAATTGCGTTAAGATTGCATGTTGCGGAATGCAGCCGCCGGACGTGGAAAAAGTGCGTTTATTCTCGGGCCCCAATGCCGGCCCTGCTACAAACGAACTACGCTAAAAAGCAAGCATTCGAGAAATGTGGACACGGCTAATGCCGCACAGATTTCGCGCACATTTCGAGAGATTTACGGCGTCAATCTAAAAGCGAACAAACATTATATTGTATATTTAGCATTTCGAAGGCTCTCAAGGCTCTCTTCGCGCATTACGTGATATCATCACGCAAGCCGTTCCGCGGAGCTTGATGAGTTTATTTACACGAGGAAGTTGCACCGCTCCGCTGCAGTTTTCGAATGTTCCACAGAAATATTGCTTGCACATGAATGCAACTATGCGCTGATCGCGTAGCCAAAACTATTGTTATGGTTGAGAAACAACGCTCAAGACGAAAATTCCGTCGCGGTTACACTTCTGAGCACAGAGAGTGTCCTTCGTTAGCAGAATATGTGAATCATTTCGACAGGGAAGTCCCGAAATGGGATTTTGTCTCCTCAGCCAGCAGTTTCAAAAGTAGATCGATCACATTTGCATTAATTCCTAAAAGTCGGACCACAAAACATCACATCCAAAAAAAGTTTGCAATCAGTTTATACAATAAAAAAGATGAATATACATTCAACATAGTGTGAAAACGCAAAAAAAGTAGATATGATAAGGACGAAAGCAAAAAGTGGCACACTTACAAGAGGTCTCGCATGAAGATTATTTATATCCCATAGCAAACCGACAGGTTCAACAATAGAAAAATTTTAAAGGTTTTTAACTAGTATGGATAGTCACGGTGTTCTGCAAATGTGCACTGACAGATAGGGTTGCCAACCGTCCTTTATTTCAAAGGACAGTCCTTTACTTCGAAATAAAGTCCCTTGTCCTTTATTAAGGTGTCAAAGGACGGTAAATGTCATTTAAAACAGTTTATCAGTACCTTAAGAAACTAATATTCACAATAAAAACATGTCCCATTTAACGCTTAATAGTAATTTGTATACCAAGGCACTGAAGTTTATCTTTTTATCACGAATGTGGATTTAGTTGCATAGGTGTATTGTCGTGAGAAAGGTGACTTTCAAGTTGAATACCTCTAAAATGGGTTTATGTTGTTTTTTCTCTTTTTTTTTATTAACTCCAATTCTAAATAGAACACACGCTATATCATTACATTTTTGAGCTCAGCTTAAAATTTTAGAGAAAATTTGCCTCTTCAACTAACTCGATTTGTACGGTTTCTGTAGAATTTGTAATTTTTGAAATTTTTTTGACAAATGCTTAAAAATTAAATATCAAATTTTTGGCTAATCATAGAATCACTGTAAAAGGAAGTTGTGTGCGTTATCACACCAGATTTTTAAGTATGCACTCGACTAGAATAACTGTTGATGCTTTTAATTTAATACTCACTTTTTTAATATGATTTTATACTAGATACTTATATACATATTATTATATTAAAAATAGAATAATTTTTCCTATATCTTATATTAGTATTATTTTGGTGAATGCACCAAAAAAAAAATGTTTGATCGACCAAAAATGGGGTTTTTTGGCGGGGCACCCAAAAAAAATTTGCGCCTTCGGCGAAATGCCTCTGGCGCTGGCTTGCCCTTTGATCTTATTTTCGAAGGCTGGCAACCCTACTGACAGACTTTATTGTGTATTTTTATTGCGAGACATAACAAATTTAATTTTCTTTAAGTATTACTAAGTCAGTTAATATTTACAACAAAATTGCGCTACGTACAGCTTCGCTAATCTGGGTAGATAAAATTATCCCCTCCCCCCGCCCGAATTTGAATTTTCGGATTATAGATGGATTTGATAAAATACACAAATAACGCAAGCAAAATATTTTAATGACTGCGACGTAATACATACTTTCATAAAAAAAACCGCATAGTACCTATATATGTACACATATAAAATTTATTTTAAAATAATTAAAAATCAATTTCTACGACCGGGCGTACAAACCAGTTTCTAGGTTACAAAAAATGTGGCACAAATAACGCATTTTCTCCCTAGGGAGATAATTCGTACAGCGATGGGTAGCAACAGGTAGAATATTCTTTTTCTGCGGTAACAGAAATATAGTCGAATATGTATAAAATGTACAATATTCTTAAATTCAATTAAAGCGTTAAATTTCAATACCTCTAATTAATAGCTGCTGTGCTAAAAGTGCTGAAAGAAATGGCAACAGTTTTAAGATGTGCGGTACTCGTATCATTAATCATTAACACAATTCAAAGGCTGCTAAATATCGCAGTATAATTCCGATTTACAGTAACGCTTTATTTATGAAAATACTTGTTTCTTGTCGTTCTACAAGTACTCCCGGTGGTAGAAAAAATAGTATAAAGGATGTTTAAAAAATGGCGTATTAACTCGATGGTACGTTGTTAAGGGATGCTCCCTGAGTATGAGAAGAATAAGGGAAACATTTTGTGTTATATTTTTCAAGTTTTTTTAATTTTGAATTTTTAATATTTTCAGAAATATAACAAAGATTTTTTTCCTTATTTTTCCCATACTCAGGGAGTATCCCTTAACATTGTACCATTGAGTTAATACGCCATTTTTTTAGCACCCTGTGTACACGACAGGAGAGATCCTGCTTTGTACTTTTGAACAAATGTGTACTGGCTTTTTCTTTCCATCTTCTTACTAAAAGAACATCTTGGCATGGGACCATCATTCTGTTTTGTCCAGTGAAAGCAATGAAAATATGACCAAACAGCATCTTGGTGCATGCCTTTGTTACTACAAGATTCTTCTATAAACTCACATTCGGAATCTGTAATGTTCAGCTTTGAAATCTTTACAATTAAATCTTGATCTGTAAAATTTGCATTTGTCTCATTTTGTCCAGTTGTCCCCTTTTCTTGAAAACTAAATTGTGGATCAATAAAATACAATATTTGCGTAATGGCGTTAAAATTTGTATTTATCAATTCAGAATCCCACTGTTGGTTCAATCGAAGGAATTTCATTCCATTATCCTCTACAGTCTACACCAATGTCAAGTCCAACCGTTCTTTATAGTTTTCATTAATTTTTCATGATTTATGCAAGTTTATAATAACGTCCTTGAAATTTTAGCTCTTAAAAAATTTTTATTACATTATTATATTGGGATATTAAATTTGAAAATATTTTTTAATGTCAGCCACTCAAATATTTTGTATTACTGCTGTGCAGTTACGAGGTAAAAACATAACCCTGAAATTTGGATAAAAATTTAATGCATCCTCTGTAGGATGTGCAGGAGCGTTATCAATTCGAAGAAGCGGCTTTTGTAGTATTTTTTCTTGTCCAAACTTTTTTACATGCTTAATAAAACATTACTTGGACCACTCCATGATGCTTGGTAGTTATAGCTATTGGAGGTGCCTGTTGCATTGGAACAAGGCATGAATGTGAACATTGTCTATAATTATTAATCAATGAAATTTATTCAATCGCCGTTTTAAATTTTCAGGAGGCAAAATAAGGAACTAATAAGGAAAAACATCGAGGATGCTGGACGCCTTCTCAGGTTCGATAAACAGGTTTTTACCCTCAAACAATGATAAGAAGAAATAAATCTCGCACGTAACAGAATCTGCCATTTAAATCAGTTACCGGCAAATACTAAAACGGGAACTACGAGAACGCGTATTGTAAACATGCTCGGTCGTTTCATTTTCGCATCTTCACTGGTTATTTTATATTTATAAAACACGGCATAACAAGTGGCATACCTGAAGTCCATAAACTTCATATACAGTATGCCAACATGATTTGCCATTAAATACGGCAGCAACTCAAGGAGAGTTGCGCAATTGAATGTTGGACATAAACTCTCGGTCATAAACGCACTTTTGAAGCAATCAACAGTTGCGGCTTAAATTATTGAATGGATTCGGCCCAAGGAAATAAGCTAAAGCACTTCGCAAGGGATTAAATTACGTGAAAGCCCGCGGAAAATGCGTTTTCACCTTGCAGGTTCAACGCACCCCACGTCCCCTCGTGTCTAAATTTAAAGAGCATTTTCAGTGGTTCGGCTGACCAATATATCGTCCATTATATTTAACCGTGCGTCTGGGGCAAAAATACGAAAACAGGACGAGACAGATTTTTTGGGCGGAAGCCGCCTCCTTGCTATCTTCACAATAGAGTCTTAAGGGGTATCAGGAAATTAGTTGTCACTCTGTCCCAATACACTTTTGGATTGGAAACTGCGCGACTGTAAGTTTCGAAATTCCTGGCGTTCTCCTCCGATGGGCGGCTTCCTCGATTTATTTTTATTGAGGTTCCGGTCCAAATGGGAAACTGGGTGAGAGCGTCATTGCCGAAATTTTATTGGGATAAACATCTGCCGCTCCAATTTTTCGGAAATATTAGCAACCATAACTTATTCCGTTAAGCTGGTGTTGACGGCAATTTTGGATGAGGTGACTGGATTCTACAACCTGCGTTGTATAGGTGGCGACAACGTTACAGTAACATCGGCATATCTGTTTTACTTTGGTAGGCAGGTTCAAATTGCCTCCATGGCATCGAGCGAAAACATTTGTTTCTTTTATTGAGGAAGCGTCGATTGCATGTAATTATGAATGCGCTTCGTTATCTACAGGTCTTCGTGTCTACAGAGTACGTTTAAGGACAAAACTTTTTTGAATACCTGTGAAGATAAATTTATATCCGTCAGTTCAGTTGTCTATTTCTATTTTGTCTCGTCAATTGGCCTCTTGAGTCGGACGACATCCGCACTATTTTTTTTCCAAGTATGTACATACTTATTTTTGTTCCGTTCCCCCTAGTTGTATTCAGAAAGTGTATTTTATGGTTTACAGCGTAGTTTTAGTACGTAACTCCGTACAGGTGCCGTTACTTTTTAAAATGTTGCCAATAAATGGAAATTTGTGGAGCAACCTGTGTAAAAGCGAGTAACCTTAGTGTAAGGCGCGGGCGTGGAAGTTAGGATGCAATCGTTACTGATCAATTGTTATCAAATTTGCGATAAGCAGCGGTGACGTCTCGGCTGTAACAAGCACGATCTGCGGAGTACGCAGCAAGAGCCCTGGTTCATTATCCAATTAAAGTTGATTTATTGCAAAACGATTCGTTTAACGGAATAATATTATCGTCGGCTAATATCGTAAGGCCAGAGTGGGCGACGTTACATGCAAACATGCAAGGCTTAAAAACAATTTACGCAGCAAACTTTCCGGGGGCTTATCACGTAGCAAATATTGATGCAATTCGGGTTACGGCGACCAGATAAATGTAATCCCGGCTATTGAAATCAACATGGCGTTTAATTGATTGCAGCGTACAACGCCAAGCAATCGAAAAATATATGAAATGTAATTCTGAGCATCAGAAACTAAGCTCGAGCACATGAGAATCATTTGAATTTATGAAATCGACAATTCCTCGACAACTAACTTTGAGAATTTTAAAAAAATAACCGAGAACCGACGACTTCCCGAATGCGAAGTGAAGCCAATAACTCGCACATACTTTGCTCAGTCAAAAGACCGAATCTGAGGCATGGATACATGAGGTTTGATCATTTTGTTGAATATCAATTCATATGTTTAAATCGTTATAAGATAAAATACCTTAGCTTGAGCAGTGGCGGCTGCTCCTTAGGGGCGCTAGCCTCTCAGCTGTCAACAGCCTATCTCTCATTAGAAAGAAGTAACTATTCTATATTCTATATAAATAAAAATCAATTGCCGCATGTATGGTACATAATCACTTAAGAACGGCTAGATCGATTTGGTTCATTTTTGTCTGTGTTCGTAATTGCCAGGACAAGATTTGTATGAAAGAAAATTTTGGGAAAGCTAGTTAAAAATATTTTTTATCATCTATCCCACCGTTATAATACAAGATATAAGAATAAAATCCGTCGATCGTCGATCCCGCTTAAAACATGTAAAATAATATCCTAGAAGTATGTCATCAAAACATAATTTATACGTCAACACACTCGCGCCACCAGCGGCTGGCAGCTGATGAGGGCGATCCGAAATCTTGCTCCAAACTTGGATGGGACTGCGGATAAAACGCTGACGTTGCAGAATTGACTGTATAGCTGCTGTAATAGACGCGAATTACCATCTTAAAGCCGCCAGCGTTGGGACTCCCGGTCTTCTTGAGTATTTAGAAATATCGCATGCCCGAGAATGTAATTTTTGCTATGTATTGCACATATGACGTTTCGACGTTTCATTTGGATTCTTAAAATATCGACGGAATGTATGCGAGTCATTAATTATAACTTTTTGTTTAGTTATTAAGAGCCCCCTAAATACAATTACCACAAGCCGCCACCCGCCAGTGAGCCTGAGTTGTAATCTTGTAATTTTGGAAAAATTTGAAAAAACTGAAGAGCATATTAAATACAAAAACTTACAATTTTTGCGCTATCAGTAATATGCAAATATCACGAACAGAAGTATGATTTAGTTATTTATGTATTAAGAGCATAATCAATAGATTATAGCGCGAGGAAATGTTTAAAGTGCGACGCGAAGCGGATAGCTATAAATTTCCCCAGAGCTATAATTGTGATTAGGCACGTGGTACATACAACGTTGTATTTCATTTTATTCTTCAAAATGGACAAAATCAAGAATTCAGTATTTTGACTACAGACTACTGCGTCGTCGGTGTGCTGGCGCTGGGCATTTCTGGTGTGCTATGGTTTTTATGCCGATTGTTGGTGTTGCTATACTACACTTAGTGTTGTGCCTTGGTCAATTGACCGGTCAATTGACCGGTCAATTTGACCACGGTCAAAAACTGTGTGGTCAAATTCACTGTCAAATGCTCTTTTAGCCTTAAAATTGCTTATATTAAATTACACTATCAACCAACGGTTTTTTTTGTAGAAGGTCTTTATTATTGGCTGTAAGCCTGTAACTAATCAAACATTTACTGAAATTGCAAAAATGCAGGGGATTTACATATTTAGCGAGGGGATTCACACAGCGACCAATGTTTCTTGGGGGGTTTCTTAATACATTTTAGTTTGTTATTATTCTCTTCTTTGCTGTACTTACGCAGTAATGATTTGTTTTTATTGAAGCGTAAATATATGGCCAATAAATGGTGTATTATTTTAGTTACCGAGAGTATAAAATGAAATAATTGTTAAAACTGTTAATTATATGCACTTATAAATACTAAACAAAAGGGTTGGTGGTAATATGATACTAGTTAACCTTGTGACTTGCTTAAACTTACAGAACTATCAATACAATTGATTAAAAAAAGGTTAATTAAAAAAATTAAAATAGTCAAATGAGCGGTCAATTGGCTGGTCAATTGACCGGTCAATTGACCAAAAAGTTGTTGACCGGTCAAAGGCACAACCCTAACTACACTGTTGGTGCTTGTTATACTGCTTAGCAACTTTATATGCCCTAGGCCTATAAAAGCCATTTTACGCCCTCTATCGAGGGCCAATAAACAAGATTATGGTTCCAAAATGAAATAAACAAATATACGAATATGTAGAAATAAAATATCATTTTAAGTGTGTGAATCATCCCACTATGACAACGTGAAAAATACCGCATACGAAAATCTAGACAAATATAAACATCGAAATATCTAGAACAGTATTATTAGTCCTTAAATATGCTGTTGCCACGAATTGTTGCACGTCGTGGTATTCAAATATCGAGAATAACGATATCATTTATATGCGAAAAGTATGGGAATGCGGAATATAATCATTCTAAGGTATACGAGAGTCAAGAGAAATATGAACGTTAGCTTAGACCGCGTTGTCTTTACTCAAGCTTAAGACTAATGTATCCTGTATGTATTTTCTGTCTGAATGGAACTGATAAAAAAAATGCACAAAAAAGTGCACGAACACAAGTTTTACTGATTTTCGCTGAACGATTAGTCGGATGTCGAAGAATATGTACATACTGTTAAAAGTTTATGTTTTCTCGTAACTGGGAGAAGCATTTTACGATACTCTTAAAAACTGCTACACCGTTTCTTAAGAACTAGTCAGTAGATCTTAACGATACAATCATACAATTGAGAAGTTATAATTACAACGCGGCCTTGACGCAAGCAAAACGGCAGCTCGCACACAACAGAAATCATTATTGCGATTACGAAACAGATAACAATAACAAACAATGCAACTATCTCCGTTATTCAGAACAAATTCCAAAAGAATTGCTAGGTCAGTCCTTCCGATAACCCAACAATCGAGATAACGATACATCATTACAATTACCGAACTTGAGCAGTTGGACCTAAATTCTGACAGTTAACGGACAAGACCACTCAATGATGCGGTGACCAGACCGGATGATTTTTACAAGCCATAACCGTGATTTACGATCGCAGCCGAAACCGACTGCCTGCTTGCTACTGGTGCTGGCTGTCCTGTTAACGCAGACTCATCGCTATGGAAATCCACTACCATGGAAAATGCGAAATACTTACCTCTAATACACACCGTTGCAAGTTGAATCACCAAAATTTAAGAGAAACATTAGCGATCAAGTCAAATCAAGTGATGAAGCAACATTGATGATTACGCGGACGTGACATTGACCCAGGTTAAGAAATGTGTTTATTAATCTCTCTTTTACACGCGAAATGGTATTTAGCACAAGCAGGACAAGACGAAATAAATGTATAATCTACAAACTACCAAATTTATCAGTAAATCTCTAATTCTTACTTTTAATGATCACTTTGGGCGGGAGGGATGAAGGAAGACATTTGAAAGATGGTGAAATATGAGCGTCCTTGTTTCTGCAATTTTTCCCCATTAGCAGAACGAAGCAGGGCCATCCCCTGACGGTGCCGCTCCCTTATCGGTAGTGGGTACGTGGCTACGAATTGGTATAAAATTCAAGCGTAGTGACTCATGGCGAGTCACAGGACTGACCGCTATTCAATTATTTGACCCTAATTATCGCGGCGCCAGACTGACATCAGACGGGAAAAATTACTGCACGTCGGCTCGTGCGTCCTTCGGCGAGGGCCTCCTCGGGGAGGACGAGGATGGGCTGCGTACTCGCAATTGCGGGAGTTGTTTTCGACGTGACTTCATCAGTAGGCGATAAAACTGCAGCGCAACTGGTGACTGCTTGCGATCGTGCGAGATGAAAGGCGCAAATACGGCGCGTATCTCACCAGGAAATATAAACACCAAACAATTGCACCCGTTGCAAGCGATAGCGTTGGAGGAACAAACGAACAGCGGCGGTATCGAGAAGTTGAGCTTGAAAGTGCATGCGTCGATAATAGTGCAATGCGCCTTTGCAACGCAGTTAGGGATGAGTGAAATTGCACTTGTACAAATCCAATGTGGAAGTATCTACTGATGAAAATCCTAGGAAAGTGAAATCTTAGAAAGACGATCGACAACACAATTCGAATGTGAGATTAGGAAAAAAGGCGAGCATGAGTTGGTTAAAGCCTTGAAAACTGTTGAATTTAAAAAGAGAATTCAACAACTAAAATGCGACTGCAAAGGACTATATCGACCGATTACAAAATGCTTATGTAGTGGAGCACTACATAGAGGATTATTCGGAGACTACAAATGAACTATCCAGAGGACTACACTACGCTACAAAAGGGGTATCCTAGACTTATCGAAAGGGAATTCAACGACTAAAATGCTGTATACTACGACTACGACTACAACATTAATCGTTGAATTTACTTACGGACTATTCGAAGACTGCAAAAGGACTATGTCGAGAAGTAGTAAAGAATTATTCGGCAGACTACTGAATAACTATTCAGCGAACATGTGAAGAACCGTCTAGCTGCCAACGACTACGAAGGACTATCGACCGATTACAAAATGCCTACCCAGTGGAGTACTACATAGGTACATAATTATTCGTAAACTAAAAAACTATTCAGAGTACTAGACTATCTAGTAGACTTGCCTATTTAAAGACTACAAAAAGGCTATCGGATTATGAGAAGTGAATTCAACGACAAAAATGCCGTATCCAATGACTATAACAGTGCCCGTTGGATTACTAACGGACTATTCGGAAATTACGAAATTACTGAAGGACTATTTAGTGGACATTTGAAGGATTATCTAGCTGCCTCAAAGGACTATCGAGTGAACCATTACATAATACATGATTATTATGGGAGCACAAAAAGATTATCCAGAGGACGAAACTATCTAGTATACTAGCTATTTAAAGAGTATAAAACAACCACAAGAGTATTCATTGGCTTACTAACGGACTCTTCGGAAACTACAAAAGGACTATATAGCTAAGTACTAAAGAACTCTTCGGTGGACTACTGAAGGACTGTTCAACGGACTTGTGAAAAACTATGTAGCTGCCACAAAACGACTATAAAAGACTATCGACATAATGTCTATCCTATTCAGTGAACTACGATATTATACAGTACATGATTATTTGTAGAATACAAAGGGACTATTCAGAAGACTACCATCTAGTAGACGATATTATTTCAAGACTACAAAAGGGCTAGTTGAGATTATAAAAATGTAACTCAACGATGCAGTATTCTACAATTATAATAGTATTCGTTAGATTACCAACGGACTATTCGGAAACTACAGAGGGACTGCACAGAGGTAATATAGAATTATTCGGCGGGCTACAGAAGGGCTGTTCAGTGGACTTGTGAAGGACTATTTAGCCGCTAACAAACGACTACAAAAGACTAGCGACAAAATGTCTATCCTCTATCCAGTGAACTACTACATAGTACTTGGGGACTACAAAAAGACTACCCAGAAAACTAGACTACCTAGTAGACTAGGCTATTTAGAAACTATAAAAGGGCTATCCGAAATTATAAAAAGGAAAGTCAACGACTATATAAGGAGTATTCAACGACTGCAGTATCCAACGACCACAGGAGTATCAAATGGTTTACTAATTAACTCTTCGGAAACTACAAAAGGACTATATAGAGAAGTAGTAAACAACTCTTCGGTGGACTTCTGAAGGACTATCTAGCTGCCACCCAACGACTATAACGGAGTATCCGCCGACTACAAAATCTCCTATTCAGCGAACTACTGCGTGACTATCGGGAGAGAAGCTCCCTTAAGTCGCTGCCTTTCTTCTGCCCGTCTGTGGTATTCTTAACATGCGGCTCCTACACCACATCTCTAATGAGAAAGAGTACAAAGGGTTATTCAGAGGACCAATAAAGGATTATTTGGCTAACAAGAATTAGGCGAATTACCATCGAGCAGACTACAAATATCGTATAAGGCAATATGGATATCATCTTCACATCAGCATTGTTTTATCCGTGATTTAAAAACTTCAGCACAATAATTGTGTAAAAATTACTTAAGAGAACTTTTCTATGATCGCATGTGCTTCATTATATCGTATGTATTCTTGGTCTCAGCCATAGTCCAATTCGCAATTCTACTAAAGTTATTTTCGCCAAATGGAGTGGCTCATAACAATAATTCTGTCATTGACAAATTTGAAAATGATTCTCCACTTAAGAGTTGTGTTTGAGAAGATGAAAGGTGAGAGATGTCTCTATAAATAGTTCTTCAAAATCAGTACGGCCGTATAGGGTAATGTAATTCGCATGGTAGTTTTCTGGTCGACGTTGCCACTTTTCGGCAGCGACCGACGGTCTAAGTTTGCTTGAAGTAATGCCAGATGCGGATAAGACATAGCAATATATTAGTAGTTGTTAAGTACCCCCACATACAAAAACGGGATTTATTTATGATTGACAGGTGCGTATTTATTTCCAACCCGATTTGTGCTAAAATGTGGCAACGTCATTCTGCATAAGACACTGTACTGAATTTGAAGTATGGACCGATCTATAGAATAAAGAAATTGTTTACATTCTTCCAGAATAGATAATCTTGAAGCAGTCTACTCATATTTGGTGTGTAGAATGTTAAAAGCCCTCATTCTCCATATAATTTTTGTTTAAATTTACGTGTGAATGTGAAACCACTTCCACCAGACGCTTTTTGTGTAATGAACCACGTGGATATTATAGACAAAAAAATCTAGATCGAAGCGATTTCATGTTGAATGCTAAGTCATGATTACGGGAGAGAATTTCTTAAACATTCTAGATACGTACTAACATCAAGTAATCCAGGCGGGCCATCAAATCTATTAAACCGTCTTTTGGTATTTTCTAAAATCGAAAAAACTAGAACGTTTTGTATTAAAGAACTACAGATTAAGGTTAAACTGTTGGGTTTGGGCTGTAAAACGCGAAGCAAAAAGTATAATTTGTGATATAAGGCGAGCTTGCTCAGCATACCAACGAATCACCGACACAGTAATTAAATTCAATCAGTAATATTATTTGCACTTTCAATTTAGCCCAACTCCATTTAATTTCATCCAGAACGAGAGATATGAATTTGCATTCGCCAATAAGAGCGAAAAAGGGAACACTTGCTATCATCCACATCACACACATACGTAAAAAACAGCAAAAAGAGCCTTGTGCGATTATCAACAAACAGCATCAGTTTTATTAATTTTGAATGGCACGAAAACGAACCGCGTGATATGAACTCCATAATACGCCCACTTGGCTGAAATTCGTTCGCTTTGAAACCAGAGGGAGCGGTCCGCTGGCTGCTTCCAATTAGTGTAACACCTTCCGCGGGTAACCGCTGTAATTCCTATTTAGCTCTTCTCCAATCCGTCTGAAATCAACTCGGGCTTACGAATTTGCACAAGCCCGCGGGATTGCTAATCGCCGGCGCGTGGTGGGTTCCTGGACCGCGCTAATTACTCAACTTTTGTAAATGTATCCGCTTCCAATGTGGAAGTACGTTTCCAGGTATGGATTGATGATAGATGACGTCAATGCTACGTAACGAGTGATTATAATTAGTCAGAATTGAGTTTATATCTAGTCACACAATATTCAAAACTGAATGCTCTAAGGTAAACAAATGACGACATGGACAAGTACAACTGATTTTAATTAATCACAATTACGTGATGTCTTCAGATTCGCTTCATGGAAGTACCTAAATGACTTAGTTCAAATATGAAACTTCCTTAGTAGTGATCTTAAAAAGTGACAATAGAATTGGTAGATCTAGACTACTAAATTCAATCGGTGAGTGAGCACTACCACCTATTTGAATTACCACTGATGTTTTAAATCCGACTTGAATTACCACCGACGCGACTGCCATAGACTTGGTGGACCACCGATATTGATTCTTTCAAAATCATAACTTACGCGATCTTGTTTGTTTGGCATATTTTGCTTGCGACTCCAGAAAAATTTAAGCATCGGTGAAAATTATTTTGCTGAAATTCTGCGACACGTAGTACAACCATCTTTACGTTCACAGATAAAATGTCGAACGCTGACGATAATGCAACCAATACATATCGTTTGCGCAACTTGTTTTGTTGGAATGCAAGCGGGTCGGTGGTGTTTCAGTTCGGTGGCAAATCCATGTGATGATAAATCGTATCGGTGGTACTTCACTCGATGATTATTCTACATGGGATGTAAACTTAGTCGGTGATAATCCACAACTTGACAAATATTAAAATAACACAAAGTCGAAAGTAAAATAATTCAATGGCATTGGATGAGGTGGTGCTTAACACAGTTGCCAGACAATCGAAAGAAAATTTGCATCGTGGTAGATATAGATACTGTATGCAGTTCCAATTGTCAGCTTGGCTGCATCTCCGAAATAATATTATAGCAACATGTTTGCTCAAAATGAATTTGTAATACAATAATAAAATACATAATTTCTGTAGCAGCAGAAAAAATAAAGAGGCTACCCAAGAGTATCAAAATTGAAACTTACCGAGCTCTTACACTCATAAGTACATAATGGAATGACAAACTGGACTCACCTGTAACAAAAAAAAAGTGGTTAAAATATAATTTGCATTGCTGTAGTGGTGTCAAGTTTGTTGGTAGAGAAAGAGCAAATAAAAAAGTCTAAGCATGGCTTCCTACGCCTGTATATACATTATTCGCGAACATTGATGTCGTGTCACAAAAATATTACCTTTAATATTCTATCTATAATCTAAGAAAATCGTAATAAATCGATGACCTGTTCATTTCATACATACGTTTTCAAAGTTATGTAGGATGTATTATATACGTTTATTGATAACACGTAAGAGACATGCTAACAGATATCGATGATATGTTCATTTGTAAATTTTATTTTCGACGAATGTAACAGACGCAGTATCGATAACATATTACTTTTCCCTCAAATGTATTGGATATTCATTGTTCAATCACAAAAAGGCCTAGAAAGTAGGTCAAGTGATTTACTACGATTAAAAATCTAAGATTAGAGTGTAGCGATTTTCCCGACGTTGGCCTTGAATGCAAACAATTCAATTTTGTTGCTTATCACGTGCGAGGTGATAAGATTGCATCAGCGCTGCAGTAACAAAACAATTCCTTGTTATTATCGCACTACAAGCTCGATTAGCTTTTTGATTTTTCTCCGATTGCAACATCGTTTCTCAATAACTACTATTGCAGTAATACAACGACGCCGACAGTTAGTGGACAGATGCAAAAAAACCCCAACCAAATAATAAAGTTAGGCTTTGGTGTCATCAAGCGATACAGTATTGGCTTGGTATGAAATTGGTGCAAAGTATCTTACGCTATAACATGTGGACGATGCATTTGCAAATTTAATGCTATGGGACAGGGGTACCCTTTTACTAAATTCGACAAACTAGCAGTACCCCTGAGCTAACATGATATTACATGCATTCCTCCAGCAAATATTTTTTGGGCTATACCTCCAACAGACGGACGGACAGACAGATATACCTACAGATAGACGGACAGACAGGCGGAATTGCAAAAACGTGGTTTTCGATATCTAGGGACCCCGACGAAACGTGAAGATCTGAAGAAATCTCAGAAGGTGATTTCTTTGCGAATCGTCTTTTACACGAGAGAAGTAAAACTGTTCAGAATTTAATAAAATCCTAAAAAGTCAAACGGTTATTTAAAATTCTATTTTGTTTAATCAATAGAATACCAAATATCTTATTTCACACTGAAACATTTTTTCAATGTGAAAAATATTAAGCTATTACAATTCAGAATTTAATGAAACTGGAAGTAGTATACATACATAGTTACATTCAGGGTGTCCCAAAAAAAATGAAACACCGATTAGGGATTGATTCCTTAGGTTATAATAAATCTATTAAACCTAACTACACCTTAGTGCAATGTCCCTTCAGTCTCCATTAAGAAGTTCTAGGGCCTAGAAGTTCAATTGTTTATTTTTATGTTAATTTCCGCAAATGCACTTTACCTATATCTGAAAACTCTTTTTATCTCTAACTTTGTTACCTACAACATTTATTGAAATTTTAGGTTATTAACCGAAAGATAATTAAACAGCGTAAAAATAAAGTACTCTTAGTTCATAAGCGTAAGAGCAACCGTTTACCTTAAAATGCCTATCAAAGGTTTTTGGCTGTCATTAAGACGTGCAATTATCAAGTAGTCATCCATGTTCACAAAAAACAATGGGTGATTGTGATCTAGTAAACTACAAAAATAAATCAGACAATGACGTTGGTGATATCATTTTTTTTTAATCTTTAGTGCTTACTATTAAAATGCTGCAATATAACCAACATTTCAGCAATGGAGAATTTGTTGTCACGGCATTTTCGTAAACCTGCTCCGTCGTGCTCCGTATACGAAAGAAGATATTTAAATGTTGGTAAGTGCATTTTTTGTTTGAAAAGATGCAGGAAGTTTCATCAGAAATAAAATTTTCTGATAAATGGATAATAAAAACACATATGTGTTAAAGTTTATGATAGGACACTGTATGTTCTATTATAGGTATATTCTGCCATATATCACTGAAATGGGACAAAAATCCTCTTTCTCATGATGCCCCACACAACTATGGGTTCTGTATAAAAAAATACAACTTTATGGCATAACTCGAATTTCAATTATTTTCTTTTTTGAAGTACTGACTATGCCATTGCATTCGTAACAAGAAAGTGCCTAAAAAACGTAAAAAGTACTCTTGTCAATTTTCTTAAATAAGCGAAATATAGCCACAAAACGAAGTAAAAAAAAATCGAATTTTTGTTCTCAAAAACAAAAGACGGTAGCCAATTTTTGTTTTCATCATTAAGCTTTTTTCGAAAAAAAGATCGAGGATGTGGGGTGAGGGGTATTTTATCTCCTACAGTTATCGAGAATCCCTAGAAAACATCGACATTTGCCCACCTTATATGCACATTCCGTGTATTATTCAAAACCAACTTGCATCTTTTTCCGATTTTTGTCTTGTGTCAAGTTTGTATTTGCTATTACTTGAATCAGGCTGCGTACCCCCTACACCTGGCGAGCGTACGCCTAGGTGTACGCATAACCAACCCACTTTGAGAAATCCTGGTTTGGGGTATGAGCGAGCGAGCGAGCGAACAGATGGAAAGAGCTAGAAAAAAAAGTAAAACTCGTACTTGCACTTGCTAACCAGAGTGACCTCACATGTTGATCAATAGCTGACACTTCGCTATCTGCTCACGTGCCACTTAAAGCGGTTAAAAACCGTCAACAATAATATTTACAAGCCAGAGGTTTAAGTAAGGCCAATTATGAATCAATAAAGACATTTTTAATTTCGTGCATGTAGTAAACATGGCGATAACGTAGTTCCTAGTAGTTCAGCGTACTGCCTTGCATTTGCGATAGGGAGATTGATGAAGCCTCTCCATGAATATTGAAGTCGCAAAAGCTTCTACGTAGCTACGCGATGCTAAGTACTACTAAGAGGTGAGTACACAACCAGCACGTGTCTTGCAGGGGTCGAAGTACAGCCGTGTACGAGGTACTGCTGACGACGTACGCATTTTTCGTTTTATCAGCGGTCGTAAATACGCGGTGGACGGTAATTTCTTACTCTTACTTACAGGTAGGATGACATCTTCAGGTTTTATGGGGCATCAATCATCCCAGCACAAATGGCTCATTAGTGGCGAGAACAAAAGGACGACGACGCCTTTCTGGCTTTCGCACCACCTACTTTCTAGCTTTTCTTGGCGATACAAATCGAAAGAACGCTAACGACTAAATATACCCTCGATGATTAGTTTGTGCGCAGAGGATCTCTGCATGCCACCAACACCCATAACCTTGTTATGAGAGATAAGCATATCTTAATCTCGGGATTGGCATTCGCGTGTAACCCTGCATTTCTCTGACATTAATTTTAGCAGGCGAGATAACCAACAGATACGATTCATCCGAGTTGTCGTTCAACAAACAAAAGGAATACATTTCTCTCATTTTTCAACTTTAGCCCCAAGATCTGCAACTGTTCTTTAGATTTTTCAATTGTATGTATCCATTAGGTTAATTCTTCTGACATACACGACGTCTAAGTCAGTCGACCAAATCTCTATCAAAGCTATTGACAATCTTCTCGATATCACCCTTTAACCATTTATTAGGATAATCTTCAAATTATGGTCACATAAATTAAATATCAATGATCGTAGTTGGAACATTTTTGAGCTGATAACTATTGATTATATTGCCGTTCCCTATCAATGACGATTTCTATTTCGTCTGAAAACCGCAATTTAGTCCACTGAGTATATCCAATATTCCCTTAGCTAGCATTTTTATAACACCTACCAATCGATCTACCATAGAACTCTAACCTCTATGTGATTCTCACGCAAATTTCAGTTGTTTGGCTTATCGATTAATACTTCCTCGTTCGTTTTGCTTTCTACCATTCAACTTACTTCTCGATGTCCATCACGCATAGCAAATCGTTAAATGCCCTCAGGCTAACCAAAATGGACGTGGGAAGACCATACCATAAGGACGAAGTACTTTCTCCGGTATGTATCGTCGTTCCTTTTCAATTAAGGTTGCTACGGTTCTTTATGCTTTCCAATGGTTCCTATTTAGTCCGGGAACCGTAGTTTAGTCCACAAGGCGAGTACGTATATCCAATATTATTTCCTTAACAAGCATCCTTTATCTAATAGACGTGTCTGTCTGGGACGCAGTTTTGTCTGTCTGGGAGAAAAAAGTTATTAGTTATATGTTTGGAATGGTCATGTCAGGTCAGGAACCGAATTTCAGTCACGTGACACTTCCGGTTTTCGAGAAATCACAAAAAGGCCGTTTTCAAATAGAACGCTTATTAAATAAAAACTGTTTCAGCATCAACGGAGCTGCGACCCTCTGCGCCTTAAAACGTCGATCGGTTAGGCAACCACTTTGACACCTTCCAGGTTTGGGTACAGTTTTTATTTAATACGCGTTCTATTTGCAAAACGGTCTTTTTTGTTTTATTAAATGAGACATTTGTCTCACTGGACTGCTAGTTTCTTATAATACCTATCAGTTGATCTACCACGGAACTCTTCAGTTGTTTGGCTTATCGATTAATACTTCCTCGTTCTTTTTTATTCCTATCATTCAACTTACTTCATGATGTCCAATCATGCATAGCAAATCGTTAGTGATCTCAGGATAATCAAAATGGTGGGAAGATCACACCATACGGATGAAATAGCTTCTCCGGTATACATAATGTCGTTCCCTGTCAATGGGGGTTGCTATTGTTCTTTATGCTTTCCAATGGTTTCTAATTAGTCCGGAAACCGTAGTTTAGTTCACAAGGTGAGTATATCCAATATTTTCTTAACCAGCATTTCTTATAATACCTATCAATCGATCTACCACGGAACTCGAACCTGTATGTATGTTAGGGCTGCAACGAGCCCTATTTTTTTACTTGACCAAGTACAGAGTACTCGGCTTAGAGCATTGTCGTCCGAGTACCGAGTACTCGGCCGCCGAGTAGCAAAATGTTTTATCTTTTAATACGCTTTGATCAGTTAGATAACCAAAAATACCTTACTGTTTCACCACTTACCAGTCAGTCTACTCTCTATTGGAAACTTCCCAAACGACAAAATGTTCAGATATTTTTGTGTGATTTCCCATGCTACTGCTACTACTGATGTAGTTGGTTGCTTTAGGGCTTTTTGATTTAGATTCAAGCAAAAATTAATTGTTAAATTAAAAATATTTATTATACATACTAATTTTCTTTTTGAGTTAAATTAAAATTAAAATTAGTGACAGTGACACTGCAGCCGGTGCTACGGCATTGCTTGTGAAAGAAAGTGAAATCAAAAACAAAAAGTAAGGTTTGGAAATACCTTCCATTTTGGACGAAGATGAAAAAGTGGCAGTGTGTAGCGCTCCCCAAATGTTTGTTCGTTCTATAGTTGTTGATTACGAATACAAATAAAAATTACGTGTTCTCTATTTTTTTTTAAATTAATTTTTGATACTCGGTCGATTAGTGAATATAAAACCGAGCACAGAGTACTCATTACTAAGTGAAATCTTTGACCGAGCACCGAGTACTCGGACTACTCGTTGCAGCCCTAATGTATGTGCTTCTCACACAAATTCAGTTGTTTGGCTTATCGATTAATACTTCCTCGTTCTTTTTTATTTCTACCATTCAAATTACTTCTTGATTGCCAATCATGCATAGCAAATCGTTAGTGATCTCGGGTCTCGGGTAGGGCTGCAACGAGCCCTAGTTTTTTTACTTGACCGAGTACCGAGTACTCGGCTTAGAGCATCGGCCGAGTACCGAGTACTCGGCCGCCGAGTAGCAAAATGTTTTACCTTTTAATACGCTTTGACAAAGCCTTTTAAAAAGACAACTAGGTATTTTAGTTCAGAGATGGCTCTAATATCAGAAGTAATACCAAGTGTAAGGTCTCTGAAAATATATCTTTTAGAATGTAAGACAAATTTAGTGGGAACCATGAAAATAGTCTAATTAAAGGTTTGGATAGCCGTTTTAATTATATAGACTTATATCCCAATTATTCTATCGCCGCTTTATTACACCTAGGGTTGTGCCTTTGACCGGTCAACAACTTTTTGGTCAATTGACCGGTCAATTGACCGGTCAATTGACCAGCCAATTGACCGCTCATTTGACCATTTTAATTTTTTTAATTAACCTTTTTTTAATCAATTGTATTGATAGTTCTGTAAGTTTAAGCAAATCACAAAGTTAACTAGTATTATATTACCACCAATCCTTTTGATTAGTATTTATAAGTGCATATAATTAACAGTTTTAACAATTATTTCATTTTATACTCTCGGTAACTAAAATAATACACCATTTATTGGCCATATATTTATGCTTCAATAAAAACAAATCATTACTGCATAAGTACAGCAAAGAAGAGAATAATAACAAACTAAAATGTATTAAGAAACCCCCCAAGAAACATTGGTCGCTGTGTGAATCCCCTCGCTAAATATGTAAATCCCCTGCATTTTTGCAATTTCAGTAAATGTTTGATGAGTTACAGGCTTACAGCCAATAATAAAGACCTTCTACAAAAAAAAACGTTGATTGATAGTGTAATTTAATATAAGCAATTTTAAGGCTAAAAGAGCATTTGACAGCGAATTTGACCACACAGTTTTTGACCGTGGTCAAATTGACCGGTCAATTGACCAAGGCACAACACTAATTACACCCCAGGTTGAAAGATATATTTTTCATAGGCAGTTGCAAAAATGCAATTAAGTAATCAGTGTTCTTTTGGAAGATCATGTTCAGGTCCAGCCAGAAAAACCAAATATACCAAATGTTGTAGAAAATAGTTTATCAGACTCTGGCGATGATGATATTCCACTGAACGCTCTTATTCCAATGACTAAAAAGATGAGGCCCGAAACTTCTATTTCGGATATGTTTCCTTCTATTGCTTCAGCGTCAATTTCCAGCTTTTCAAGTTACGTCTTATCAACAAAGGAAATATTGCAAACTGAAATTGATACTTTCGTAAAATTACCTATGTAATTGATAGAACACGATCACCATTCCATTGATGGCAAGTTAATCAAAATATCTATCCACATTTAGTCAAGGCTATGAAGCAGTACGTATCTGCTTCAGCATCCACCATTTTTAGTGAAAGACTTTTTTCAGAGACGGGAAACGTCTTAAGAGTAAAAAAGAAGTTCTTTGAAAGCAGAAAACGGAGAGACACTTGGATATTTGCATCATACCCTTGCTATTCTTAATTACAAGTATTGAATTTGATTATTGATGACCGGATTACATATTATATCTTAGTAAATGTAGTTAAGATAATTATTAGTAACATGGTTGTTATCTCACTTCATACTGTTTTTTTTTCTGACAGCGCTCCCCAAATGTTTTTTCGTTCTATAGTTGTTGGTTAAGAATACAGATAAAAATTACGTCTTCTCTATTTTTTTTAAATTAATTTTTGTTACTCGGCCGAGTTGTGAATATAAGACCGAGCACCGAGTACTCATTACTTGGCGAAAACTTTGACCGAGCACCGAATACGCGAGCTACTCGTTGCAGCCCTAGTCTCGAGGTAATGAAAATGGTGAGAAGATCGCACCATAAGGATGAAGTAGTTTCTCCGGTATACATAATGTCGTTCCCTGGCAATGGGGGTTGATATTGTTCTTTATGCTTTCCAATGGTTTCTATTTAGTCCAGGAGCCGTAGTTTAGTCCACAAGGTGAGTATATCCAATATTCTCTTGACCAGCATTTCTTATACTAATACATATGAATCGATCTACCAGAAAACTCTAACCTGTATATGATTTTCATGAAAGTTTCAGTTGATTGGCTTACCGATTAGTACTTCATTCTTTTCACTTTCTATTCTTCAATTTGCTCTTGATGTCCCCCGCATAGCAAATCGTTAAATAATCTCAGGGTAATCAAAACGGACATCATAGGTAGCCCATACCATAAGGATGAAGAAAAACAAATGCACGAATATAATAAAGCAGCGATCGAAATTGACAATATTGGCAAGACCATAAGAAGGGACGGATGAGAGAAAGTGGAAAGTGGGGATTCACCGAGATATAAATAACTGCAGTTCCCCTATAATGTCAAATATTCGACTTCTTCCTAAACCTACTACAATGTTGGATAAACGTCCTTAACAAAACTTAATCGATTCAAGAGCTAAGCGTGTTGAACTTTTAAGAATTGTTACCGTTGGCTAAACTTTAATCATAAAAATTAAAAACTTCTATCTGTAACAGCTTTGAAACGCAAAAGCTCAAAACGACAGTTAGTTAGAAATTGGACGAAACAAAGGAAACGAGGGCGCTGATTGCCACGAGTACAGATTCAATTTCCGCTAATGTATTAGTTAGTACCTCGCTTTTCATGACTTACCGGTTCGTTTATTAAAAGTGTTTTAGAAATTGAATACATTTACTGGCACATGTATGCAACTCGATCGTATTTTGTAAATCGCCGGCTTCTCAACATGGTATATCGCATGTGTCATTTGTTAGTTTAGTTAGATAAGACTTCTATTTATTGTAAAATGGAACCAATTATCAACTTGAACAAACGTATCAATCGCAATCACGTCGTCGGTCAAAAATAAACAAACTATGCCTGCCATAACATATTTTAATTCGCAAAACAGAAACAATGATAAAAACCATAAGTTACGATGTAAGAAATTAAACACGATAACGAATTGGTATCATACAGCACGTGTTTAAGACGGAATAGTTGTACCAACATTATTACCCTAGACAAAACAATCCTACACCAAGAATTTGATAATATGGGTAGAATGTAAACAAAAGGAGGCATACTCATCGTTCAGGCCCGTTATAACAATGAAAACCTGTTACATAATGCTGTCTTATATCTTATTTCTTATTCTATTTCTTATTCTATTTCGTCTCTTTATCTACACTTGTTCTCGGTGTGTCCATCTGCGCTGTTAAGAGCTACTGTTTTGTTTTACTCGGCTCGTGTTTCTGCTACAGACGTCAAAAGTGATCTAACCATGGTCTTATGTTTTTTTCACTTTACCTCAGTGCAAAGATTTCTATTATTATTATTTATTATGTTAAATCTCATAGATATCTAGACGCGCGAGATCCTTTTTCAGTATGCTCTCGTTACTCCTGAGCGTGGCATATTTTGGAAATCCACAACTTGCTGAATCATTTTTCTTTGGTTTCCAACTTAACCCCAAGTGGCTCCTCAATATAATCATCGTGTTAGATTTATAATTTTAATGTAATTGCCATCCATGTAACTGTAAATACATACATTTTACTCTTCCTACCTGCTTCGTCCCTTGGTGCCGTTATCTTCACCGCCTACTTTCGTTCAACTTTCAGTTTCTGTGTACGTGTTCATCGTTTCGGTTCCAACAACACGTAACAACTTGAAGTATTTGGGTGCAATTGCACTATTTCCTATTTTGCAATTTCAAAATAGTCGTTCTGGTTTTTATTTGTCGTTTAATTGACACACCGATTTGGTTGTTGCTGTTGATACCTCCATATTATTTTTTGTCATATGTAAAAGTCCTCTCAGACAGGAATTCATATCGCGACATCACGATAACAAACGGGAGGGGTTCGAATACGAACGAGCAAGAAAAATAAACTACATACTTTTACCAACGTCGGCCAGTGACAACTGCAATACATTTTCGAAAACGTTCTGGAAACTTGTGAATAGCTGAATCCCACTTTCAAAAATATTTGGTTGTCCACGTATGCAATCGTACACAGCTGTAATGACATCATCATTAGTCTTGAATTGCGAGCCACCCAAAAGTCTTACAATGGTTCAAATGAGTCGCCTTGACGTACCTATACATTTTACTTCATTCGTAAAACGATTTCCAACTTCTGCCTTTGTTATAACATCTGCATCTAAATTTCTATTAACTGCAATAATTTCTCCATTTTCAACATGTTATTACATAATATTGTTCACTGCTTTTTTCAACATACTTTTACAATTCATTCATAATTTCGTCAAAGCCAAAGGCTTTTCTGTTCTATACTGTTTTATTTTCCTCATTACTCGTGATTTCCTTTGTGTCCACCTTCTATCTGAAGGATCTGTTACATTCTTCACCCTCTTGGTGCAATTGCAGAAAATGTTCTTACCAGCGGTCGGTATCTATGGCACTGCTCTTGGTTTCTCCACACTTGCTTTGTGTGGGCCATATATACATATCAGTGGAGGTGGCTCAGGGGTACGACTTTCTGGTTCAGGGCCAGACAATCTGGGTTCAAACCCTGGTAATTCCAACGGTTTTCACTGCGATTTCGCAATTTGGCTATTTGAATATTTTAAATTAATGCATCAGGTGCCGTTGTAGCTGTTCCCACTATATGCTAGAACGTAGTGTATGCCATATTTATGGTTTATTAACAATTATTATGAGGAAATACTAGTTCAATGTCCTGTTTATTACCGACAAATCAAGCATAGCAAAGCTGTTGCCAAGTAACATCGCACTCTTGACTTAAATCGACAATAAAGAAAGCCTCAAATTGCATTTTATCGATATATCAATATTTAGAGCCCAAGATTATTGCTCCCAGATAAACAAATAAACGCATTTTTAAGTTTGTTTACTTCCCGAGCAGTTACCTCTAATAAAACGCGTCTGGATAGCGGCTCGGACGGCATTAGTGGGCTTTATTAGCGTCCAAGTTCAAAGACCTCCGCGAATTTTATCGCAGATAGGGAGCGCGCGACAAGCTCGGATCGGCAACGCAGGCGTCCCGCGGGAAGACGCGTCTCCGCGAAGGGCGGCGGCGTTTCGATTCCCGGCCTCCATTTGCAATCCGCAACTTTCTCTGGGCGAGGGCGACGCCGGGGAGGGTGCGTCGCGTGACGTCACGCGGCCGCGACTCGGCTGGTCCACGTCTAGTCGAACACTTGTTGAGGACGCGGTGCGCCGCGGCCAAGACCTTACTAAAATGGCGCGGCCTCGAGGTTAACAGCTCAGGATCCAGCGATCCTTTGGAGAAAAACTTGCTCGGATCGTTTTTGATCGGTTTGTCAATACGGGGGGCAACGACCCGACGCGCGCTGGATTCGGCCGATTTTCAGCGGCCCCGGCGGCCTTGTGAAAATCCAGACGCTACAACTAACAGGCCTTCGTGCGAGTGATTTGTTTGTTTGCTACGGACGGCGTCCAACACAAGTAATCGAGCAATATAGCTGTGATGTTGCAACGCAGCAAATATTGTTTTTCATATTGCAGCTCGCCTCAGCAACATGGATTTGAGAGTTCACATCTCTTCCGCAAGATGACATGTCTGCATTTTCTTCTTCTGCGTAAAAAGTCAATAGCTTGCTCAATCCAAAATATCTTTCCATCTTTTTTGTTTAGTCTTCCTAGGTCTAGCAATAAACATGTCATCAGCATATATGACCTTCCAGCTCTAAAGCCGTTCTATGATCTCTGATAATTTTTGAGTTATATTTCTTGTCAGAAACTTAGTGTAACTGTGTCTGTAGTACACTGATGCTTCTGCAGTTGTGTGAATTTGTTGTCCCTTTTTGAATATGAGAATAATCAAGTCACTTCTCCAGTGATGTGGTATTGTTCATTTTAACAGACAGAATCATTTTAACCAGTTCTAGCGTTGCAACTGCGCGTCCACTTTTCTACATTTCAACATCTCATTAGTGGTATCATCCAATCAGAGGATGTTTACATAACCTATCACTCCTTTTTGTCTGATTATCATTCTCCATATTTGATTTCATTCACCCAAGTCTCTGCAGACTTAACCTCATTTCGCATAACACTTCCTTTACAGCTTCCAATATGATTGTTTTTAATTTTTTACTGTGCCTGCTTTTTACATCCTATTTTATAGTATTAATTGCTGTAGTCGTTTGTTTCTGATATGATTCTTGTACATTCACATACTCAGCAGATCTAATTTGCAGCATGTCTACGTATAAGCGTCTTTTACCTATACAATATTATGGTCACTTTGTAGTTCTGCCACATTCACAGTTCTAATCATCGACTCACATCGACCATATACCTTTGTACTTCATTTTGTGGTTAAAATCTGTGTTAATTATATTCAGATTATTATCCGCGCTACGATTAATTCCGTTTTTTTGTTTCCTCATTGCTTTACTTCTTATATAACATAATTTCCGATACTTGCGATTAGATCACCAATGAACAAAACCGGTTGTCTTTTTGGTACTGTATTTAAACATTTCTGTAGCTTTCTTAGAAATCGTATCCTGCTTAGGTGTAGATTCTTCCATTGCATAAACGATCGTGACATATTACATATAACAAGTTATTATATTAGTTTCTGGACTTGCTGCTACTAAAATCGACTTTTTAGTAGAATTAGGTCACTTTCAGCGCCTGTGTGTGGAGCATGTTGTCTATTTTTGATTTTGGTTTATTTTGGTAGTGCATTTATTATGGCGTGCAAATTTTCCATGGTTAGCTCGCATTTTCTCTACTGGCTGTTTGCCACATGTCGGCGCTTTACAGTTCTCTCCGGTTCCTTGCTTACAACGGCGTCGTGCCTTCTTCGGCGATCAATCCACTATATGGACAATCTCCCGAGTATTCCGCATCTGCCTCCAGACGTATCAAAGACCACAGCACTGTTGTCTGACCTGCAGCGTCTTCAATAACGCAACTGCAGTTTTACTTAGTTTTTCTCGCCATGGTGTTCTCTACTCCAGCGATAATAATGCTGAAATCTTCGTGCGTGCTTTATCCAAACCATCAGGCTCTCAGAATTCATGAAAGACACTTTGGACGTGTTCGTAGTAATGTTAAAAACAGAGTATCAGTAATAGCTCGGTGAAGTTTGTCTAATATTTTCAAGCGTTAGCATTAACTTCTGTAATTCGTTTGTTTACAGTCTCGACCTTTGCGGCCTGCTATTAGTTTAGCATATTCACTAATCCTGGATTTCATTGAACTATTAGCTTGTCTCTTTAATTAATTTTTTATGTTATTCAGCGCCGATGGCGATGTTTTTCACTAAACGTAAATTGTATGTATGTAATTATTAATTCGCTTCGTTATCCAAAGACCTTTGTGATAAGCGTCGTATCCACAGGTTTCGTTTATCCTTTTGTAGTGCCTGAGAAGACTTTAATTAAGGTTATCTTCGCTGTTCGGATTCAAGCAAATATTTAATTCACTTCTTTTATTTGCTTTTATGTCCCCGCATATTTTTTCACGTGAAGATTTTTAAGTAATAAATAAATTTTACTGCTAGTTCAATTCGTTGTAGCTATCAGGCGCCCACGTTGTTCTTATTTAGTTACTATAAGAGACATTTTTCCTAATCGTTATTCACGAGTTGTATGTACTATAGAGCGGGACACATAGTACTGTCAATTACTGATTTGTAATGTCTTTTAATTGAAGTACCGACGCTTCCATCCGCATTTTTTATTATTAAAAACAAGATATATATGATTTCGAGACATATTCCTTCACAATAGACAAAACTACTTCACTGAGGAATGATTTTATCAGCACTAGTGATAAAACTAAAACTACTACAGTGCAAACAACAATTGCAAAGAAAATACATATGTTTTAAGTTAAAAAAATGACGTGACTTTCATTATCTACAGTCTTTGACAAAGCTTTGAAAAATCTTTTTGACATCCTAGGTCGTAACATCATCATGGGTCACTTTCTCTTGATCAATGCGATCATTTGACTTCATGCACATTAAGAATAACCAACAGCTCGATTTATCAACGAGCAATTAATTAACATGATGGTGAAAACAATCGGAAAAGGCTGTACGAGCCCATGTTGTATTAAAACAAGAAATTTCCTGTAAATGTGCACTTAAACTTAAAGGCCCCAAGTGATACGACTTTTTTCGATATCTTGGCGCCACTGCTGGAACGCCATCAACTGTGCAAAATAAAACATTGAAAACAATTAGCGCCTTCCTGGAAAAACGTAATCGTGAAGTGTTTTTAATGCTAGAGTGTGGCAGTACAACTACTAGAGAATTTATTAGGAATGCGGTTGTAACGTGAATGCTGGCGATAAGCCTTTTAATCTTAGAAATGATAAAAAGGTTATATGCTATGCTATTATATGTTTACGCTAGAAGTTGTTTACTCATTATCATCAATGCATAAATTGTAATAAAATTACAGAAAGCATATTATTGTGAAAGCACATCGACTTGTTATGATTATTTCAATGTTAAAGATTGTGGAGGTTGCAAATTAAATTTTATTAAAAAAAATATGAAAGCAAGCAAAACGCTGTTATAAAAAAGTAAAACTGGGATAGATATAATTTATATACAAGATAATCATTAATAGAATATGCCACGAAAGCTAAACAGCACAGAGATTGTAACGCAGTCTATAATTAGACGAGAAAATATAAATTGAAAACTTAAAACGATAAAGCTAAAAATAAACTGAAATGTAAACAATACACATCAGAACAATTAAACAGATATACAAGCAGGAACGTTAACTAAAATAAGCAACAACACCGAGTAAACATAACTGATATCTATTATGGGGTCAGATGGCATTGCAACAGCAGATTTTTAAACGAATCTTGGGAAAAACAATTGATTAGAATTGTTTGAATGTACACTCTCCATTGATTGGTTATTGATCAAATAAAATCTGAAATCAAATCGCAAAGCGACTAAAATTATGAATCGAATGCAGATAAGATGTTAACACAAAGCTTCCGGATTTAGGGAATTGATTCAACTAGCGAATCATTAATCGACTCGCATTGGGTATTGATGACTGGCTTGGGCGATTTATGTTTGGCGAATAGAAAATCCAAGATGTAAAGAATCAATCTGATCAGAGTTGATGATTTCTGAATCGGACTAAATTGGAAGTAGGTAAAATTAAAGCGTTAATCGGTTAAAATTGTAGATTGATTGAAATTTATAAAAATGTCGCATTTATAAGTAGGTTTAAGCTAATTAGCGTTAGGTAGGTGAATCGAATTATATGTCACAAAAGAATCGATATTTCTCGGTTTCCAAATCATTTAACCAATCACAATCGTGAACTGATAAAATGGCGAATCGATTATCATCTGAAATCGAGTAGAATCAAATAGTTCTAAACAAAATGCAAATGCAGCTTATAAGTAGGTTTGAGTGATTCAGCGATATGTGAATCGAGTTCGATGTAATAAAATAATCGATTTTCTCGATCGAATCAAATCAGGAATAGAATCAAATTGCTAATCGATTCACATGAGTTGGTTGAAATTTAAAAAAAAATGCGCAACTTATAAGTCGGTGTGAGAGGTGAATCGAGTTCGATGTAATAAAAGCCTATATTTTCTCGATTTGCCGAATCAAATTACGAGTACCAACAAATTTTTAATAGATTTAAATCGAAAGTTGATTGAAATTTTAAACACGTGAAACTTAATAAGTAGGTTCAAGCGATTCAGCACTAGGTGAATCGTATTCGTTGTAGTACCTAAAATAATCGATTTTACACATCGTGAGTTGTATGGAATTTTAATTTGTTTTGTTTTTAATGGACCATGTCCAGGCATACGGAGTACCAGGTAACTGAGACATCAACTGCTGTGGTCATATGGCCAATGTGCAATTTTGTAAGTAGGTTTAGGCGATATGTTGGTAAATAGAGTTCAATGTAAAATAATCGACTATTCTCGATGTGTCGAATGAAATCACTAACCCAATTAAAATCGCGAACTGATTAAAATAGTGAATTGATTACCACCTGAAATAGAGTAGAATCAAATACATGGTTCCTAGCCAAATGCAAATACAACTGATAACGTAGGTTTGGGAGATTTAGCGTTAAGTGAATCGAATTAGATGTAATAAACGAACCGATTTTTTTCAATTTGCCGAATCAAATCTTTAACCCAATTAAAATTGTGAACTGATTAAAATGGTGAATTGATTACAACCTGAAATCGAGTAGAATCAAATATACATAGTTCCTAGCAAAATGCAAATACAACTGATTAAGTAAGTTTGAGCGATTCAGCGTTAAGTGAATCAAATTCGCTATAAGAGAATCGATTTGTCGAATCAAATCAAGAATATAATTAAATGGTAAATCGATTCAAATCATGAATTGATTGAATTTTTAAAAACATATATTTTATAAGTACGTTTGAGCGATTCAGCGTTAGGTGAATCGAATTCGTTGTAGTAAAAGAATTGTTTTCTCGCGATTTATCGAATCAAATCAGGAGTAGAATCAAATGTTTAGTCGATCAAATCGTGAGTGGATTGGAATTTTTAAAAAATGTGCAATTTGTAAATAGGTTGGAGCGACTAAAGTAGGTGACGCTCAAAACTCAAAATCATTTTTATACTAACAAAATAGAAGTTTGTTTGACTGCTCGTGTTTTACAGTAATTTTGTCTTATATAATTCAAATAAACGTTGTATGCCGGCCTTTTTTGTCTACTATTTATCGTTTTTTCTTTTATATTTTTAGGATTCATACCTAATGCCAAATGACATTTTATAAAAATATTTGATTTTTAAATAGTTGTAAAGTTGTAACGATGACTTTGTTTCGGCCAATCACGCCCATAATCATGATTACTCCCTAGTTCCACGTACTGCCCCCTTATTTGAAATTCAGTATTAATAGGTAAGTCCTGTTTAATGTACTAAAAGGATCGATTTGTCGAATCGAATCATTAATCAAACCAAAATTGTGTAAAATGGTGAATTGATTAACGCCTGAAATTGAGTAGAATAAAACACACAGTTCACAGCAAAATTCAAAAATACAATTTAAAAGTACTTAAGTTTGAGTGACTCGGCGTTAGGTGAATCGTGAATCGAAAGTTCGATGTAGTAAAAGAATAGATTTTTCTCGATTTGACGAATCAAATCATCAATAGAATCAAATTATAATAGATTCAAATCGTAAGTTGATTGGAATTTAATAAAAGTACTATTTGTATGTAGGTTTGCGCGAATCGGAGTTAGGTGAATCCACTTCGATTTAGTAAAAGAATCGATTTGTCTCAATTTGTCGAATCAAATCAAGAAAAGAATCAAATCGTTAATCGATTGTAATCCATTGGACTATAACTAATCATAGTTCTCCTGATGCTCAATCGAACCAAATATAGATCGGTTTGCTTTAAAAAAACAATTTCAATTGATCCGATTAATCGACATCGATTTTGCAGTCTAATCGACATCGATTTAGCTGTCTAATCGAAGCAAATTGAATGATTCCATGATGGTTTTGCTTTACAAAATACATTGCATCGAATCAAACGAAATTAATTCATGAACTTTGGCTTAAACCTACTTTCCCTATAGTTTCTGTCAAAATAATATTGAAATTTCTGGTTTTAATAAAGTTGTCATATTCCATAAGTTATTCGGGCTGTTTCCTGTTTCAATATTCTACAATATTCTATAAGTTATTCGGGCCGTTTCAATATTCTATCTAAGACTTGTTCAGTCTAAAGCTGAGAATGACTAGGCAGATTCTACTTCTAATCCAGAGATCCTAGCAAGCTGGAAACATCGCCTACATGCAAAATTGGTTTTCTCGCAATCAATAGTCGCTGTCATCTTCGAAGATAGCACCAGATATGTGAAGGGGGCGGGATGAGAAGGTGAGCGGTTCTTATTAAAAAAAATCGTTGGCAGCCTCCCGTATTTTGACGGATCGAGAGCTCTACGCAGCTCGTTGGCTTTTATAGCTAACTGGCATAATCTTGCAATTTGGAAAAATAATAGCGTCAGCCGACCGCCCCCTGATCAATCAATCACATGCTGGTCGTAAAGAGGAGACGCAGATTCAAATGCGCGTCGGCGCGATTACGTTTGCGTGAGTAGCAATAAAAAGAATCCGAAAACACGGTTGATACGTAGGCAGTCGCTTTAATTAGCCACTGAACGGGACCAGAAGTTGCCTCGTTTTGGCCCTTTGCGAATGCATCCAGAGCTTAAAATGGCATGGAACACATGAAGTCATCTGCCAGTGAAGTCCATAGAGCAAATTCCTACGGCAAATGTTGTAAAGCGAGTCTATAAACATTGTTTTGTTGAATGGAGCTGATTTGCTTAATAAAGGTTGTTTACTACAACTACGTTAAAAAGTCAATTAGAATGGAGAATACCAAACTACAGCAGATTCGTAGTGTTGGTATCTTCTTAGTGCGTGGTTAACCAATGGGAATGACCATTGACCAGGCATTTTTCGCACAGGACAAAGGTCTAGTTCTCACGGAGTTGTTTATTAGACGTTGGGCGGGGTTTCAGTCTAAGTTAGACTAAGTTTTAAATAAGTATATAAGTATTGAAATAGCATCCCACGTGTCTATGAATAATTTGAATAATAAAAATAATTGCGTTATTACAACTAAAGCTGTCGTCTGCTTAACTGACATTTCACAAATGTCACTTCTACATTTGTATGTGGAAAAAAAAATCTGTAAAGGACTTTACTTAGAACTGGGCATCGAGATGAGATTCGAACTACAGCGCTTGCGAAATTCCGCGTCTTATCCACGGACCCATCGAAAACCTCTCCCGGCTTTGTGACGCGCGGCTGTATTTAACAAAACTGACTTATTGTTGAGACTTTTTCGACTCTTTTACATTACCCTGTGTCTGTATCATTTTCGCCAAAATTAAAACCTGACCTACGTAATTATTACTTTTATCTATTTCTCAACTAACGCAAAAATTTAAAAAAATTAAGGTGCTCACCCTATGTGTATATATTTGTCGGAAATTTTCTTGGTTTCATACCAGGTAGACATAATCTGCATATTAAATATCGTCCTACTCCAACAAATAGTTTTTAGTTATACCGCCAACAGACAGACAGACAGAGACAAACAGACAGACGGAATTGAGAAAACCTGATTTTCGTCATCTAGGGACCCTAAAACGTGAAGATCTGAAGAAATCTCGAAAGGCGATTTTTTTCGCGATTACATGAATATGTACTTCCTTTGTCTTTTAGACAAGGGAAGTAGAAAAATGTATAAGATGCTTTTGTTTCAGACATTCAATATTCACTTTCACCTTGGATAACACATGTAATTACATATAACCCTACAATGACACGGTGGTCTAGTTCCCAGTTTGTTTTATACAGAACTATCTGCCGCTCCCTTTCAAACAAAGAACGTTGGAAAACTGAATATTTCATTTCCAACTAGGAAAGCAATCGAAACCTACTCAATCTGTGACAAGATATCCAAGCAGACGCGATTAGAGCACTCGAAAAACATGTTCTCTTGACTGCCATTCACTACCTATCTGCGATTCCCCGAATCGGCTTTCCTGCTGATGTTTGTTTTCCGCCGATAAATTTATATTGCCACAAGTGCTCCGGGCGCCACTTCTGACTTTTTAATGTGCCGTATATCGGGACGCTCGTAAAATTCCACGTGGACGTTCGAACAAATCCCCTGCCAACATTCTTTTTGAAAACAATCATCGGCAGATGTTGGGTCCGTTGAAAAAATATCCAAGTGGAACGCTTCCCACGGAGAAAAAGCCACTTGTGAAAAGCGCCTCGAAACGGATTCGATGTTGGCCCGGGTTTAGATGTGATCAATTTTAGGAGCATTAACAATAGGCGAATTGAAATATCGAATATTACGGCCCAACTTTTGCGCGCACAATGAGATATCGCAAATAATACATTAGTGAAGACCTGGCAAGACTTATTTTTGTATTCTGACAGTAACTAATGGAAAATTGATGTAGAAAATTAAACGAGTCGAAAAACTAGCGCATTTTCATAGGAAAAATGGCAAAAGTTAAGATGGGCAAAATTAGAAATCAAACATGGCCAAAAATAGTCGACATCGACATTAGATCCAATGGTACTTTCACGAAGAATTTGTGATGGGTTACTGATAGAATTCCGCATCGGGGCCTCTTATAGTGACGCGACGTATGTATGTGAAAGTGGGCGGGCTGCTTTGCTTAGTTTGTTGGCGTACGAGTGCGGCCCAACAATTAATTATTATAATATGATAAGTTACAACAATGCGATGCGAATCTGAAGCGCTGCCATGAGTACCCTTAGTTAGCTGACTAATGTTCGATAGTTTTTTTGCAATTACAGCAAATGTTAGACGCCAGAGGTTCTTTCTTGCTCGTGCTGGACGATTATATGATAACTGAGAGGGGGATACCGTAGAATGCATGCTGTTCTACATGGTTCTCGTTTCAGAACTCAGCCGAGCGGATTTACAGTAAGTGCTGTCCTGTCAAAGACCAACAGTTCAGCAGAAAGTGGGCACTTACTGGTTCTGTATGGGTTATAACAACGGTTCATCTAGCGAGTTACTATTGGGCAGTACTAGCAAAAAGTGCCGATCCAACCAGTCAAGGTAGCGATGGGGAGGTGGAAATTCGACGTAATGAGAAAATATCAATATTCGGCCTCACCTACACTACGTACAACCTACAATACACCCACTTTCATTTTAAACCTTCAGAATTCCCCAGAAATCCTTCTGGAAAACTAGCAACCAAACCAAATGCTGCTAGAGGTTTTCTACGAGACGCCACCACGCACGTGCCACGCCTACACCGTGGCCGAGGTTTCAATACACAATATTGGGCATGAGCGTGGTCGTCGGGGGGCAGAAAATAACCCATCTTTCATACTTAGCATAATGAAGCGCATCGGGCGCGCCAATGTGAAAAATCTACACAAACAAGTGTGCCTCACCTGCACGGGCGATTAAGCCGGCGTCGTGGTGCCGAGCGTCGCGCGAGAAGTTGGCAAGGGTCCGCCGAAAACGTACCTTCGGAATTACTCACGGCCAACGAGACGTAGGTAGGGTGGCCTTGACCTAGAGGCCTTGGAGGAAGCGCGCTTTTCGACCATCACTCAAACATATGACTCGTCAAAATAGTGTTCCGCGTCGGATGAAAATAACCTGGAAAGAAAGCGAATGTGGCTGCTGGGGACGACGAACGCGGTTGCCTAATTGAGTCTCTTGTTAAAAAAAGGAACAAAATTGGGCAACAAGAATTACGTCCGCTATAAAATTCCAGATCCGCCGCCTGCACGGGCCATCAGCGAAGCAAATAAAGTTTTTATTGCAGCACCAATTGTATCACCATTATGGTTACAAATGTTTACAATCAATATTATACACACATCGAGGTGAATTACCTACATTTACCCTCATTTACTAACCTACTTCTGTATGGATCCATACAAGCTTCGGCGGCACAAATATTTATTTACGTCTGGTTCAAGCGGGGACATTTGCGACTTGAAAAGAAATCAACAGAGAGAGCATTTCAATTCCACATAGAACTTTTACTTTCAAATAATAATACAAGTAATTGGTGCATATTCAATATTTATTATTTTGATCGCTACTACTGGTTTTTTCTCTTATTATTATAGAAATTGCAGTGCATACACACTTATCGGTCACAACTTATATTAATCAGTACTTTTCATATCGTATAGTCTCATTAGATATAAAAGTGCACGTATAAATCTGGCTACGCATAAAAAATGCCTGCAAATGTCATTAGTCATTACCTATACATTACCACCACTTATACTTACGAACGCAACTTTAGTATTAAATAAATACACAAAATACCAGCATTTGTACTCCGTGGAACTTGGGAGGGTAATGCTAAAAGCATTCGAGAGAATATGGTCATTTATAGGCCGAAATATTAAAGTAATCTATTATAGAAACCACCAAAGATGAGCCCTGCGTCATCACACGCAGAATTTAGTAACGACAAACATGCGTGTACATTTGTTCACAAACTCCATGCGCACAACAGTGATAGCATTACAATAAGCATGTGTTATGATTAAAGTGCTCATTTGATTAAAGTAGTTTTAGTCACATACGCGCGTCATCACTAAAACGTCAACTGTCAAATAATACTTGTGAAGCCTTGTTCGTTTTTTCGGCGTTTTATAACTACGTTTTTAGTGTAAGTTTTGCTTAACCGTTAATATCTTAGTAGTTTTTGTTACCGTTGGTTTATTTTGTTATTGTTGCGTTACTGGACCCTGTTTTATATTTGTTATTGTTAGTTTTGCTAATACATTTTATTAATTGATTGATTGATTATTATTTACGATTTGATACAAATTATGTCTATGAAAGGTAAAACGTTACGTTCGCAATCTCAGCAGCTCTTATTAAATTTATTGGATTACTTCGAACGAGAGAAAGAAAATGGGGGTCATCTAATTCCATTGTCATGTGTACAAGAGGTAAATAAAACATAATTCACCTAATTATATTTCACATCCATCGTTTATTTGTAGAGGGCAGCGGAAGCTCTAGGCATTAGTGTTTCTACTGTGAAAAGAGTTAAAAGTCGTTCTAGTATGAATCCAGTTTTATGTAGCCCTGGCAAGAAAAGACCACGTAAAAAGTTAAAATCTACTGATTTACCGGATTCCTCGAAAATGGTTATAAGGGACACCATACATATACACGATGTATTCGGAAAAAAAGTACGTTACCATCAATTCCCTGAATACTGAAGTGAAAGAAAGTCATATTTTACTCAGTAACACCAGCTTAAATCGAGTTCTACATGATATCGTCGGTTTTAAATTCAAGAAAGATGATAACCGTAGAGCACTAACTGAAAAAGAAAATATTGCTATTATGCGGCTCCACTTTTTAAAACGTTTCATGGAGAATCTAAATTCACCTCATCCACTGCAAGTAGTCTTTATGGACGAAACGTGGATTTATTCTAAAGGAAATCCTGGAAAGTCATGGCAAGATTCAAATATTCGCAGTGTTAAAAAAACCCGAAGGTTATGACGGAAAACGTTTTATTGTGGTTAATGCTGGGTCTAAATTTGGGTTTGTCGAAAACGCATCCCTATTATTTGCAACAAAATCATTAAAAGAAGAATATCATGGGGAGATGAATTCAGAAACTTTTAAAAAATGGCTCATCAACCATTTAATTAATAATTTGAATGAGCCTTCATTGATAATATTGGACAATGCTCCTTACCATTCTGTTTTAATAGAAAGAAATCCCTCAACTTCCTGGAAGAAAGCAGACATCATAGAATGGTTGAATACAAATTCCATTAATCACGATCCAACTTCATTTAAAACTGAATTACTCGTACTAGCCAAATCTCACAGAAAAGAAAAGCGGTATGAAGTAGATGAATTACTGAGAAGTTATGGTTATGATGTTTTACGTCTACCACCATATCATTGTGAATTCAATGCCATTGAATTAATATGGGCACATGCAAAACAATATTACAATAATCACATCGGCAGGGATGGTAATGGTGATGATCGAGTTCTTCCAATGTGGAAGGAAGCATTAGAACAATGTACCAAAGAAGTGTGGAGTAATTGTGTACGTCACACTGAAGAAAAAATTAAGACTTGGTATGAGCGTGAAAGGATTTTAGATGTAACTGTTGATAAACTAATCATTCAGGTTGGCAACGACTCAAGTGACTCTAGTTTAAGTAGTGATAGTAATTAAGAATTGTAATTATTAATATGTTTACATTATTTTATTTTAGTCGTTATCTAATTTTCTAAATTTTTGTAGAATTGCGTTGCGGAAGAAATACAGTTGTATATTTATTGGTTAGATTATTATATCATCTGACATTGTGTATTGGTAAATGATTTAAGTTGCATATAACCTTAGTCATCATAAAAGCAAATAAACGCAAATAACTAAAACAGTATAATAAAAAATGGATTTTTACATTTTTTAGTCAAAACGAAAATAATGACACTGACAGCTGTTTCTTTCCCGGATAAAGCGCCAACTATTGGCTCCTGATTGCTTGAGAATAAAACTGACGCTAATCTGACTAGCAAGTAAAATCTTACATCATACGGATAGCATTGATGACGCAGGGCTCATCTTTCGTGGTTTCTATAATATACATGATGAGAATGCACTAACATGGGATTTAAGTGATGGGAGTAATCTATACCCTGTGGAACTCCATGAACACATATTTCATGTGCGGGTAATTCATAATGTAGCAAGAAAAAACTCCTAGAAGCATTCGAAAGAACACGGTCAGTTATAAGCCAAAACATTAATATGATTAAGATAATTTATGCGTTATGGGATTTAAGTGATTGGAGTAATTTACACTCTGTGGAACTCCATTAACACGAAATTTTTTCTGCGAGGGTAATTTATATGTAACAAGACAGCACTGGTAAAAGTATGCCAGAGCACATGGTAATTTATAGGCCATTAATATGATTAAGATAAGTTATACGCGATGAGAGTACACGAACATGGGATTTAAGTGATGGGTGTCATTTATTCCACCTGAAACTGCAATCACACATTTTTCTTGTGCGGATAATTCATGTATAGCGAGACTACTCAAAAAATCATTCGAGAGAACATGGTAATTTATAGGCCAAAACATTAATATGACCAAAGTAGCTTTTACGTGATGAGAGTGCACCAACATGGGATTTAAGTGATGAGCGTAATTTATACCCTGTGGAACCCCAAACTACATTTTCCCTGCATGGATGATTTATATGTAGCGCGACTGCACTCGTCAGCGCCTTCGAGAGAGCATGGTAATTTATAGGCCACAACATTAATATGCTTAAGGTAATTTATATGTGATCAGAGTGCACTAACATGGGATTTAAGTGTTGGGTGTAATTTATACTCTGTGAAACTCCATTAAAACGACATTTTTCCTGCATGTGTAATTTATATTACCGAGACTGCGCTCATAAACGCCTTCGAGAGAACATGATAATTTATAGGCCACAAAAATAATATGATTGAGGTAATTTATACATGATGAGAGTGCATTAACATGGGATTTAAGTGTTGGGTGAAATTTCCATTAAAACGATGGATAATTTATATGTAGCGAGATTGCACTCGCAAACTCCTTCCAGAGAACATGGTAATTTATAGGTCATTATTAATATGATTAAGATAATTTATATGTAATGAGAGTGCATTAACATGGGATTTAAGTGATGGGTGCAGTTTATACCCTGTGAAACTTCATTAAAACGAAATTTTTCTCTCATGGGTAATTTATATGTAGCTAGACTGCACTCGTAAACGCCTTCAAGAGAAAATGCTAATTTATAGGCCACAACATTAATATGATTAAGGACATTTATATGTGATGAGAGCACACTATCATGGGATTTAAGTGATTTATGTAATTTATACCCTGTGGAACTCCATTAACACACATTTCCAGAGCGGGTAATTCATTTATAGCGAGATTACACTCGTAAAAGCATACGAGAGGACATAGTAATTTATAGGGCAACACCTTAATATGATTAAGACAATATATACGTGATAAGAGTAAATTCTTTACACCATGAGTCCACTAACATGGTATTTAAGTGATGGGTGCAATTTACGCGACATTTTTCCTACGCGGGTAATTTATATGTAGCGAAACATATGATGGTAATTTGTAAATAGGGAGACTTCGTTAGCAAATGCAATGAAGATAATTTACAGGTAGTGAGACTCCGTAAACAAAAACAATGAAGTAATCGAGGTAATTTGTTCGTAGTAAGAACAGGATGTATTCATACGTAGTAAAATTTATATGGTGTCAGAATGCTTTTAGTCGTTTAGGGGTACATACTTTATCTACAATACAATTACATCATTAAATTTAGTGTCAACGCCAATAGTAGAAAACAAACGCATAAACAAATATACTCCACAAGCACTTTCCAAATAAAGGTAAGGCAGGAGCCGGAGCTATTCTCAGTTTGAAAAATTGCCTCGCGGGAACTGTCACATTTTTGAGTCTGAAAACTGCGTATTTCCTGGCGAACGTTTTTGCGAGGTTCCGTTTCAATTTCCGGCTGTCAGAGTTCGTCGCCAGCTATTAAGCAGGTACTCTCCGAAATGAATTCGCCGTTTGCTGTGTTCAGCACCGTCAACTTTTTCAGGACGTAAGAAGTACAAAACACCCCTGCCTGATAGATCGAGGAGAAAATGCCCCTTTCGAATTATTGCCTCCTTTATAGCTCGTTGTTGGAATCCAGGCGACCACCGGAATCGAACGAGAATTTAATATCTAATGATACTCGGAGCAGTCTGCTATTAACTTTAGTGGCTAGGTATATCTATGAATCATTAAATAATTATGACAATACAAAATCTAATAATAACGACAATCCAAGTCTAGAATTTAATATAAATTAATTAGAAGATCCTGCTGGCGAAGTTTTTCGAAAGAAAATGAAAAGTATAAGCATGGGTGTATGGATTGCTTATAGTACTGGTTTCTATACGTTTTCGAAGCAGTACAACAAACAAAATTGGGTTTTCTGCAAAATCGTTGTTACCGCTGTATACCATTTACAATTCCATAATGAAAAAACGACAAGACTTCTGCGTCTTCATTGATAATAGAATATGGGCCAGATGTTGTCGTCTACCATACTACGTATTAATGTTGAAAACTGATTTCCGACGGTCTCACTTAACTAATAACTTCAGTCAGTTCCATCTCTGACAAGACACCCCACAACCACACACTCCCGAGTTCAAATCGAAGAGCACTTTAACACTCTTTAAATAGAAACTACTAACGCCGTATGTTTACTTACTACAGTGTAAATAAATGGTATTTATGTCCCGACGCTTTTCAATCCGTAGTTCAGTAATTGTGTTTCTATTTTTATGGTTTCGTGGACACGAATATCGACAACGGATTAGGAATGTATATTACTATGACGGTCCATTACAGGTGGGAAAAATGCTTATTTCTTTTAGCATGCATTGTCAGTTTTCAGCATGTACACGTTTTTTAGGTTCTAACATTGCATGAAAGAAAATGTACGTTTTGTACTTTTGGATAGTCAAAAAAACTTTATAAAGCGTTATCAATTTGGTAGACCTTTAATTCCCAATTTCCTATATAAAGACTTCTCTCAGACGAAACATATTCCTAATCAGAACTAATGTAGTACACATCTCATTCGTTTTGATTCCTATAGTAACCGACCCACTTGGTTCTGTAGCAAACAACTCACGGAATTTGTAATAACTTGAAGGATGTCAACATCCGGGGCTGCTCATTGTCTGGGAAGTCAAGGAAACCAAGCAGTAAAAGCTTACCGCTCCCTAAAAGGGTTCGCGCAGTTGGGCTCTTCCTCGCTCGCTACATCAGCAATCGCGTTAGCGTTATTATGGTTGTTTCTATCAATGTGTACTTATATACGTTCCTGTTTTACTTATTTTCGTGTAAGTGAAGTAACAAGCTTAGCGATGGTTTAGCAGTGAACTTTGTTATCATACCAAGAAAACATACGAACAATTCCAACACGCATCATCGATATAGATTTGTAGTAACCAAAGGTTCGTCTCAGACTATACGAAAAACTTCGCTAATCAATACTGATTCAATAGGAACAACTGATCTTATTACAGTAATCAATTGGGTTCTTAAAACGTTATTTACGTGAGGGATTTACGACAATGGTTTCTCAGCGAACTTTATTCCCAGGCTAAGAAATCCGACGAAAGATTCCAACATTCGTCACAGATATTAATATCTGACAGAGCAGACGAGGCATTCGAAGGTTAGGGGAAACCACGGGAGTCGGTTATGAGTGGCGATTCCTTATCGATCAACGGGCAATGGGCGCTCGGGGGCGATTCCAAAAAATTCATCTTGATTGCGGCAATGAAAACGAAAGCACTTGCCGTTTCGCCCCGCATATCAGCGATAAGCCACTTTGTTCTTCGTCTGCGCGACGTAAACGCAAGCAGGCAGAAAGCCGCGCTTTGCATGAATCATTTGTGCATTATCATGACACAATCGCGTATGAATAACGCGACCTTCACGCGCGTTTACCTGAAATTCTGGATTTTTCTCGACGGGGACTGGAACTCTGATCGCAGACAGAAATATTGTATTTCTAATCGTCCCCGCCGTCGCTGTGGCGTGAATGTCACCACTTGGGGCTTGGGTTTCGCTACTTGAAAGCTTGGAAGATCGTTAGGCGGCGAATTCCAGCTTCATTTTTTTTACCAAAAGCTGACCCATTGGACGGCCATTCCACTCGTTGATTTTAAATGTGCTGCCGCTATAAGAAACTAAGGTATTCCTTAATTAGCTGATGGAATTCAATGGTCGCAGGAGTTAATTTTAATATGCTTGCTCTAAACGTCTAAACCGAATAAATAACTTCCAAAATGCAAAGGGGAAATCAATGAATACTTCGTCCAACCACTGGCGATGTGGGTATCTGGGTTTCTAGAGCCCCTGAGCCTGCCAAAAAGATTCGATGGGCTATTTGCCAATTCAAATTAAATAATGAGGTAAGCCAATATTTCTGATCGGCCAATTTATATGGCGTAGGGGATTCATTCTGGACTTCTTTGAAGCACGTTAATCCGTGATGCGTGAGTCACTGCTCGTTGTCGTTCCGTAAATATCCATTACCGGCACATAGAACCTGCGATTAGGAAATCGTTAGGAGAAAGCAATTAGGGGAAGCAGGAAATTCGTTTTCAGACAAAATTTGCTTTTAATACTTTAGTTGGGTAGCGACGCCTAAGCGTGAGCTCTTAATGCGTTTCAGACAAAACTATATGCCCGACTTACCATATCAAGTAGAACAATTAACATAACAAAACTATTTTATCAACTGTAAAATTGTAAAATCTAATACTAATAATATATAAAGATTGCATACTCCACGGATTTCGCAATTTGAAATAAACTAGTCTGAACTAATAAACCATTCCTTCTTATGAAGTCCGACGAACCCGGATGAACCAATTCGCTTTCAAGATTTTCAAGCAAATTTCCAAGTAGAGTAGCTTCAGGGTAAGTCATAGGAATATTTATAACTTAATTTGGTCAACTAACAGACGTATAATCTATCTATTCTTCTAGAAGTAAACTCTGATAACGAGTTTTAAATTGTTAAAAACAGCGAGTAGCTTGAAGATAAGTCAGTGCAATATCTAGAATTTGTCTGACTTACCACCAGATGCAGAATTGACAACATACATGGGTTTGCATACCTATCGCTCTACCTTTAAATAGACAAATCCTGAAACTTTATCAACGGATCCTTTGACTTACTATCAAATACAAAATTGACAACTGTAAAAAAGGGGTTTGGATAACATCACAATAATTTTAAACAGACGAATCCTGCAACCTTGTCATCGGATCCACCCCTATCCCATAAACCTTCAACTTACCATCAGATACACAACTGACAACAGCAAAAAACTGGGTTTGGATGTCGCTACACTGTTAAACAGACGAACCCTGAAACTTATCAACAAATCCACCCCTAAACCTTCGAATTACCATTAAATACAGAATTGACAAGTACAAAAAACAGGTTTCGATAACACCACAATTTTAAACAGACGAATCCTGAAACTTTGTCATCAGATCCACCCCTAAACCTTCAACTTACCATCAGACACAGAATTGACAACGGCAAAAAACTGGGTTTTGATATCACTACAATTTTAAACAGACGAATCCTGGAATCTTATCAACAGCTCCATCCCTAAACCTTCGAATTACCATTAGATACAGAATGGACAACGTCAAAAAAGGGGTTTCGATAACACCATAATTTTGAACAGACGAATCCTGGAACCTTGTCATCGGATCCACCCCTAAACATTCACCTTATAATCAGATACAAAATTGACAACGGCAAAAAAACTGGGTTTGGATATCACTACAATGTTAATCAGGCGAATCTTGGAATCTTATCAAGAAATCCATCCCTAAACTTTCGAATTACCATTAGATACAGAATTGACAACGGCAAAAAAAGAGTTTCGATAACATCACAATTTTAAACTGACGATTCCTGAACCCTTCTCAACGGATCCACCATAAACCTTTGACTTACCATCAGATACAGAATTAACAACGACAAAAAGGGGGTTTGGATAACACTACAATTTTAAACTTACGAACCCCGGAATATTATCAACAAATACACCCCTAAACCTTCAACTTATCATCAGATACACAGTTGACACCGATAAAAAAGTGGGTTTGCATATCACTACAACTTTAAACATACGAATCCTGGAATTTTATCGACAAATCCATCCCTAAACCTTCGACTTACCATCAGATACAGAATTGATACCGATAAGAAAAGTGGGTTTGCATATCACTACAATTTTAAACACACGAATCCTAGAATCTTATCAACAAATCCATCCCTAAACCTTTGACTTACCATCAGATACAGAAAGGAAAAAAAGGTGTTTTGATAGCACTACAATTAAACACACGAATCCTGGAATCTTATCAACAAAACCATCCCTGAACCTTCGACTTATCATCAGATACAGAACTGACAACGACAAAAAGGAGTTTGGATATCATTACAAGTTTAAACAGACGAATCCTGGAATCTCATCAACAAATCCAACCCTAAACCTCCGACTTACCATCAAATACAGAATTTACAACAACAAAAGAGGGGTTTGGATATCACCACAATTTTAAACGAACAAATCCTGGAATCTTATCAACAAATACATCCCTAAACCTTCGACTTACCATCAGATACAGAATTAACAACGACAAAAAAGGGGTTTGGATATCACTACAATTTTAAACATACAAATCCTGTAATCTTATCAACAAATACATCCCTAAACCTTCGACTTACCATCAGATACAGAATTAACAACGACAAAAAAGGGGTTTGGATATCAGTACAACTTTAAACAGACAAATCCTGGAACTTTGACATCGGATCCAGCCCTAAACTTTCTACTTACCATCAGATACAGAATTGGCAACGACAAAAAATGGGTTTGGATATCCCTACAATTTTAAACAAACAAATCCTGTAATCTTATCAACAAATTCATCCCTAGACCTTCGACTTACCATCAGATACAGAATTGACAACAACAAAAAAGTGGGTTTAGATATCACTACAATTTTAAAGAGATGAATGGAACCTTATCAACGAATGTAATCCTAAATCTTTAACTTGCCATCAAATACAGACTTGGCACGGACATATAAGTGGGCTTGCATATCTCTACAACTTTAAATAGGCGAATTCTAGAACCTTGTCAACGTGTCAATCTCGACACGTCCAACTTAATATCGGATACATAATTGACAACGATAAATATGCGAGTTTACGTATCACTGAAATTTTAAATAGTGAATACTGGAACCTTACTAACTGGCCCATCTCTAAACCTTTGACTTATTACAGATACAGATGTGTTCACAAGTGATTATCTAACTGAACATAGCACGTAACAAACCAATAACTCTGTGTACTTTACATGAAATTTCGTTAAATATTGAATTAAGATCGCTTTCATACAGCCGAGGTTGTTCCTTCCCTCTTGGTTTGCTGAAAAGTAAGCTTACCCAGAATGTCGTTTACTGTTCTGCACTCAGGCGACAGTTTCGTGGGAAGGATTAGAAGTTGAAGTCGTAAATGTCATAACAAAGGAGGGTATAAACCTTTCCATTCAGAGGAGTTATATTTTGGCGAATTAATATCGAGAGAACGCTTCAAAGAAGCGAGCAGTGCAATAACCACACATGACTGAGCACGGTTTAAATTTGGTCATGTCTAAAAGGGCAGTAGGTGAGAATGAATCCTTCAAAAAACCAAAAAAGCTGCTACCTATACTAAACTGACAATAAGCCAAGTTTATTGACATTAAAATGTAATGTTCTAAGTTCTAACTCATTTTCTTCTTCTCGTTGTATTAGTTTACATATTTACAGATGTATCACTGTGATTAATGGATTTAATTTACGGTTTATGAAACTAAATCGTGAATAATGACCCAAACTGACCTACACCACGTTTATATAACACACCATTCTTTAAGAAAATAAATGAATAGATCGATGCACTTCCCAAAATTTTAAATTTAGTTAATGAACAGATTAAGACAGCCTGCCAAATTAAAGAAAAACAGTGAAAATGTGACTTCACCTTGAAGAATTTTGATCCTGATGCACCTTTAGACTTCAAACTTATCCATAAGCCCTACAGTAGCACTAATGCTCATCTTCTGTCCTATGACTGTCCTGATTTGGACGTAAGATCAACGGCAAGTAGTTTTGACTATTCTAAAAACTATTCCCCTTGGATTTACCTAGAGTTCATATATTTATATATAAAGGTTTACCACAATGCTGCGAACATGTTCTGCTCTTTTTAAAGAAAAACTGTCCAATTATTCTTAAAACAGTGGTTTGGCCATGCCAAGTAGGTACTTTTTTTACTGATTTTTTTATTCCATGTTTACCCCGACACATTAGAAATGGCAAGTGCTGTTGCTGTAATATTTTAGCCATTAAATGAACTCTTTGTACTTATTACATTACTTTGGAAAATGCTTGTGTTGTTATTGGCTTATCAAAACGCTTTAGACATGCTAAGCTAAGCACACTAGCTAATGTTTTGTCAAAATAAATTCCATTCCCGAGGTATTACAATATTTTGTGTATAGTAGTGCAGCCGTAACTACTTTTTGGGAAAAAATAATTATTTGACAGCTATCACGACAATGCCGTCTTCTTCGCAAAAAAAACACTACTTACTACTAGTTTCTGATAGAGATTTGTTGTATTTTCTACCTACCACAAGCTTTGGACGTGGTAAGTGTAATTAACACTGACTCTTGCTGACAAAATATTGTTGTATTTTGAATCTCTGTTAAGTTTGGTACGAATGAACTACCTTTTTGACAGAAGTTTCTTCTATTTTCGACTTATGGTCAGGCTTAGATAGCACGGTAATAACACTAACTACTTTTTACGACAGTTTGGCTTATTCCCAATTTCTACAATGTTTTGAACCTGCTACAATCCGCAATAACTACGTTTTGAGCATATGTTGTTGGATCGGCGTTAGTGGTTTGGACATAAGTACAACCGTAAAAACTGCTAGGTATTTTGATAGACGTTGGGCGCATGGTCGACCTACGACAATGCTTTTGACAAGGCAAGTGTTTTTTGCAAAAGACTGTTGCATCTTGAATCTACGTTATGTTTGGAAACGAACTCCTTTTCTGACAGAGGTTCCGACCTATAGCAAGACTTTGAGCACGATAAGTATAACATTACCTAATTTTTACAACACCTCAATTTCCACAGTATTTTATACTTGCTACATACAGCAATAACTCCGTTTTGAGAAAATCTTACTGCACTTTACAACTACATTAATGATTTAGACATGGTAAGTACAACCTACTTTTTTGTTAGATTTAGTTGCATTTTCAACCTAACAATGGTTTGGATATGTGAAGTAGAACACTTGACTTTTTTCGACAAGATTGTTGCATTTTGAATATACATAGGTAGTGATGCAACCTAAAAAAAAACCGTTCGTTTTTTTTTAAAAAAAACCTGTTTTTTTGTAAAAAAAACCAAGCGGTCTGGTTTTTTATTTAAATGCGTTTTTTTTCAGAATTAAAGTGTAGTAAATAACAACAAGTAATTTGTTTGGAAAAACAAAAAACAGATATTTTTAAATACAAATAATACATTTCGTAGGTAAAGTGAATTATAGCATTTATAATAACCAAAAAAAAAGAAAATATTTCTAAAGAAAAATAGAAACATAGCCAAAGTGGATATACAGGGTGTTAGGGAAGTCGACTGAAAAATTTCTAGGGGTGAATCCTTGGCCCAAAATATGATGATTTAACTCAACTTACCTATATACAAAGTTGCTTAGTTTAGCCGCTAGAGGGCTTTAAAGATGATTAACTTTTTTTAATTTTTTCAAATAAGTCGAAAAATCGTTGATGGATTTTTATTCATTTTTTGGCCATGCGTTTTTACCAGTAAACTTAAGCATTTTGTGGCATAAACCCTAATTTCAAAAATTACAGGGTGTTTAAAAACTTTGTCACAATTAATTATCCATCGAATGTTTTTTTATGGATAGCTACTTTGATTTATAAGCTATTTCCTCTCTTAAAAAAAGTTGGGTAAACGGTTTAGCCACAAAATATATTTTCTAAATCCCTACAAGGCTGAATCGGTAATTTTAATTAAGCACTAGGCTTTTGTAGAGATTTAGAAAATATTTATTTGTGGCTAAACCCAACTAAAATTTTTTAAGAGAGTGAATGGCTTCTAAAATTTTTTAAGAGAGTGAATAGCTTCTAAATTAAAGTAACTGTCTAGAAAAAAAAAATTGGTAGTGATTATACAGGGGGTTAAAACATTTAAAAAAGCTAGTCGCTTTAAATAATTGGGGACCTGCGTTCGAAGGAATGATGGGTAATAATGCGGTTGTCTAATGCCTGATGCTCACCACATCACCACGTGTCATGAATTTGACACGCGACAGCCGGGTGCGAGAGCGAGGATATGGAAGCTCTGACCTTCCGCCTTGCAGGCCAAGCTCCTTCATGGCGTGTTAGTGCCTCACCATTTTTATTATTAATAATTTTTAAAGCCCTCTAGCGGCTAAACTAAGCAACTTTGTATATAGGTAAGTTGAGTTAAATCATCATATTTTGGGACAAGGATTCACCCCTAGAAATTTTTCCGTCAACTTCCCTAACGCCCTGTAGAAATTATAATAATGCAGAAATTACTCTCTAACAGACATGGCTGACTCCTCAACTGACTCGGAGTCAGTATCCATGCAGTTTACGTCGCCCATGTCACTGTCTGATGAATCGCTAACGTAACTTGATTCGTCAATCAGGTCGACAGTTTCAGAGCTGGGTCCAGCTTAAAGCAACTTCCAATAGGGGTGGGTACCTACCAAAACATGCCGCCAATTACAAAAATGAATAAAAAACAAAAAAAAAACAAAAAAAAAACCGTTTTTTTCTGTTTTTTTTGTAGGTTTTTTTATTCGATTTAAAAAAACGCGTTTTTTTACATCACTATACATAGGTATGTTTGGCTTATTCTCAACTTCCACTATTTTTTGAATCTGCTACATACAGCAAGAAATATATGTTTTGAGAAAATGTTGTTACATCTTGCACTTGCATTAAAGCTTAGGATATGGCACGTGCAATCGTTAACGGCTTTTTTGATAGATTTGTTGCATTTTCGACCTACCACAATGCTTTGGACATGGTAAGTGTAACTAACGCGTGACTTTTTTGACAAAACATTGTTGCATTTTGAATGTCTGTTATGTTGGGTACAAACGAACTACTTGTTTGGCAGAAGTTTGTTGCATTTTCGACCTATGAAAACGCTTTCAGCACGGTACGTACAACTCTAACTACTTTTTACGACATTATGGCTTATTCCGAAGTTCCATAATGTTTTGAACCTGCTACATACAGCAATAACTATGTTTTGAGAAAATCGTGTTGCATTTTGCACTTGCATTAAAGCTTAGGACATGGCACGTGCAATCGTTAACTTTTTTGATAGATTTGTTGAATTTTCGACCTACCACAATGGTTTGGACATGGTAAATGTAACTAACACGTGACTTGTTTTGACAAAATATTGTTGCATTTTGAATATCTGTTATGTTGGGTACAAACGAACTACTTGTTTGGCAGAAGTTTGTTGCATTTTCGACCTATGAAAACGCTTTCAGCACGGTACGTACAACTCTAACTACTTTTTACGACATTATGGCTTATTCCGAACTTCCATAATGTTTTGAACCTGCTACATACAGCAATAACTATGTTTTGAGAAAATCGTGTTGCATTTTGCACTTGCGTTAAAGCTTAGGACATGTTAAGTGCAATCGTAACTACTTTTTTTATAGATTTGTTAATTTTCGACTTACCACAATGCTTTGGACATGGTAAGTGTAACGAACACTGGATTTGTTTTGACAAAAGATTGTTGCATTTTGAATGTCTGTTAGTTGGGTACAAACGAACTACTTGTTTGGCAAAAGTTTGTTGCATGTTTTGAACCTGCTACATACAGCAATAATTACGTTTTTGGAAAATCTTGCTACACTCTGTACCTGCGTTAGTGCTTTAGACATGGAAACTACAACCGTAGCTACTTTTTTAACATGCCTCTTGCATTTTAGACTTACGGTAATTTTTTTAGCACGGTAACTATAACGCTACCTACTTTTTGCGACGGTTTGGATGATCCCCAATTTCTACCATATTTTGAACCTACTACATACCTACAGATATAACTACGTTTTGAAAAAATCTTGCTACACTTTGTATTTTCTTTAATTCTTTGGATATAGTAAGTATAACCGGTTTGGTAGAGGTTGGTTGCATTGTCGACTAGTGATGTAAATTACCCGGGTATTTATTTTTAGGGGTAAATACCCCGGGTATTTACCCGGGTAAATACCCAAAATGGGTATTTAAACGGGTATTTATGGCCTCATTAACCAAATATTATAAAGCTGATTTAACCAGTATAATTGATTGGCAAGTCAAGGTGCTGTATTCGAATTTTATAAAAATGTAGAATAAAATTGCTGCACTGAGAACATTTAATACCCAAAATATTGATGGGGGCATAACTATACAGGTTGTCTAAAATTGTAGGGAACATGGCAATACCATGAGTTGGAAAAAATTTCGAATTTTCCATAAGCGTAGTAGTAGTAGTAGTATCGTGGGGAGACTTATGTCTAGCAAGTAGGCCTTCATAGGCCCTTTTTGCCAACTCCATGAACAAGGTCTAGGCATGCAGAGTACCAGGTACCTTAGTTCTATTTAGAATTTTGCCATGACTAAGAAGTTTCAACCTTAGCAAGAAATCTTTTACATGCTACACATCATAGTAAGTGAAATAGAAAATGCAATAATTATTTTGGTAGTTAGGCAACAAGTAAGTGCAATAGCTACTTAGTGCCTAGCTACCAAAGTAATTATTGCATTTTCTATTTCACTTACTCTTATGGAAAATAGTATTCAAACCTTTTCCAACTCATGGAACTGCCATGTTCCGTACAATTTTAGGTAACTTATATATAACAACAATGAAATAGCATGAATAAAAAACCGAATTCAATGGTTGAATAAGAAAGAGATGAACATAGAAATAAATATTTGAGTAGACTTGATATGTCTACTAAAATAACTTTTTTATATGGTTATTTCTTTCTTACTAAGTATTATATGCTTTTGTTTATGCTATCTCATTGCTGTTTTTTTTTTCTAAATTCTGACCGATGCAATTTATTGCGCCTCTGTTTATTTCCATAAACTTCGGCAACCAATGTTTTTTTCCCGATAAACGATTAATTTACCTGGGTGAACCCTTATTCAATGTTACATTTAAATTGTTATTTTACATAAAATATTTCAGTGTATTTATATGTAATTTATTTATTAAGATAACATTATTGTGTGAGTAAAAGTTGGCTTAGCTTTTTAAATATTAAAAATTTGATAAATACCCACTTTTTAGGTATTTACCCGAGGCAGGGGTAAATACCCATTTATAAATACCCTACCCACTGGGTATTTACCCGACCCACATCACTATTGTCGACCTACACCAGTGCTTTTTGGCATAGCAAGTGTAACACTGACTTTTTTGGCAAAAAAGTAATGTATTTTGAATTTTTGTTATGATGGGTACAAACTAACAGATTTTTTGACATAAGTTTGTTGCATTTTCATTTTTCAACCTATGATAAGGCATTGAGCATGATAAGCATAACTACTTTTTACGACCGTTGGGTTTATTCCCAACCACAATGTTTTGAATCTCTACATACAGCAGCAATAACTACGATTTGAGAAAATCTCGTTGCACTTTACATATGCGTCAATGCTTTGGACATGTCAGTAAGACCGTACCTAATTTTTTAACTGGGTTATTTCCAACTTACACAAGTTTTTAAACGTGTCACACACAGTAATAACTACGCTCTGAAAAAATCTTGTTGCAGGTTGCATCTGCGTTAATATTTTGGACATGATGAGTACAACCGTAACTACTTTTTATTGGGGTTGGTCGCATTTACAACCTACTGCAATGCTTTGGGCATGGTAACAATTTTTTTTGACAAAAGATTATTAAATTTTGAATCTTTTATGTTTGGTACAAACGAACTTCCTGTTTTACAGAAGTTTATTGCATTCTCGACCTATGACAAGACTTTAAGTACGGAAACTATAACAGTAACTAGTTTTTACGACAGTTCAGGAGATTTCCAACTTACACAATGTTTTGAACGTGCTACATACATCAATAACTACATTTTGCGAAAGTCTTGTTGCACCTGTGCACCTGCGTTAGTGCTTCGGACGTGGTAATTAAAACAGGAACTAATTTTTGCCAAAAGTTTGTTGTATTTTCTACCGATAGCAAGTATGGTTAAGTATAACACTAACTACCTTTTTATGACAGTATGACTTATTCTCAACTTTAAAAAGATTTTGAACCTGCTACATACAGATAGATGTTTGTTGCATTTTCGACCTTGCCACAATGCTTTGGATATGATAAGGGCAACACTGACTGTTTTGACAAAAGATTGTCTTATTTTGTATCTGTTTTGAACTATTTTTTTGGCAGGATCTATCTCATTCAATACTAAGAACTCGGCAAATACACCACTAACCACAATAAAAGTATGTCTCATTTACAATTTCCACTATGATTAGTAAACACCAGCTACCTCCTGGGCCGAATTTATGACTTCTTTCTACAGCCGTGATTTTAAACTGTTTCCAAGGGTCCTATGCTGCGTGCTTTATGTTGTCTATAAAACACGCCATTCCATTTAAAGCACGGAGTACTTTAAGAGTTTATAAATCCTTATTTGTGAAGATTAAAGTTCAGTTATTATATCGGACCGATTTGTATGCGGAGCCCCGAGTGCCCGATTGGAGAGGGGCGGAGCCCGATGGCCCCCTTGGAGAGGAGCGGAGCCCCGAGGGCACCCTTGGAGAGGGGTGGAGCTCCAAGAGCACCCTTGGAGAGGGGTGGAGCTCCAAAAGCTCCCTTGGAGAGGGGCCGAGCCCTGAGGGCCCCCTTGAAAAGGGGCCGAGCCCCGAGGGCCCTCTTGGAGAGGAGCGGAGTACCGAGGGCCACTTTGGAGAGGAGCGAAGCCCCGAGGGCATTTAAGCTAACAAACTCCTCGGCTGTAGAAAAAATATTGAAGCCAACTCGTGTTTTACAGTTTAAAAATCTCGGTCGATCATAAAATTCTCGCTTCACTCGAATTTTAACATGATCGACCTCGAGTTTTAAGTCCTCTGTAAAACACTAGTTGCCTTAATAGCTATTCCGACCTTGAACATTGTTTTGGAGATGGTAAAATCAACGCAACTATCTTTTTTAAACGTGGTAGGTACAGACGAACTACTTTCTTGACAGGCATTTATTGTATTTTCAACCTACGACAATATTTTGAGCAAGTATAACGAGAACTATTTTCTTGGCTGTTTACCCTTTCAATGGTTGAGCTTAATAAGCGTGCACTAACTACTTTTTTTATAGGTCGTCTTTCCGGCTAATAACGGTTTAAACATGATAAGTACATAACAACTTGAGACTGCACATTTAAGCGATAGCAACCCACTTAAGCCTGAGTCGTTGATGAATAGGTAAGTCCCGAGGCGAGGCCTTAAGAACTACTCGGAATCGTCTCAATCCGCGATAGAATAAAATCCTAAAATAACTCGATCCGGCGATGAGCTTACACTTTCCTAGAATCTGCCGGCGAGCCGCTTGTCAGCAAGATACATTAACGAACGGAATTTCATCTGTATCTGATGCTAGCATATTTCAGGAGGTGTTCAACCTGGGCTAGTGCACTGCACTACGCGCTATTAGCGGCCTATTTTTAGAAATGCAATAAATACGACCGAGTCGCGAGATTAATTTTACAGCTCCCAGTGAAATATCGCGAGCTTTTCCTGGGAAGCTCCGCGCTCTGGAGTTGAAATTCCACGACAAACCCGCAAACCGGTTTTATATATATAAAGAGAAGGTCGTAGTTCTTATTCTAAAAATAACGCGTGATACGAGCTGCCACGAATATGAATGACCTGTGGCGCTAACGCACTGATAAAGGCACATGGTCGCCGGGCCTCCGCTTTTGCTTTTGGGGCCCCGATTTCGATTGATGCAGCCGAAGTCGGCAACGTGCATCGATCTGTGACGTCAGGGCATCGAAAACGCATGCGGGATGAACTAAAAACTGCAAAATGGTCGCCGGTAGGTTGTTAGGTTAGGTTGGAATCTACCACCCTCTCTTTGGGGCAATTATTGGGCTTACCTCCTCGCGCCGCTTAAGCCATCGTCCGCAGGGGCTCTCTTCTAGAATTTCGCTCTCGTCCTCGGAGTCCTCGCCGCTTTCCCTTGGCGATTTGTGTTCCTGCTCGTTACTCATATGACTTCCCGACATTACAAATATTATAATTTGCACGGACGTGGGTCCCAAAAGAGCACTTGGACGTCTTTTACGCTAGTACACACACCACACACGTATTCCATGAGAATTAATTCATAATAGTCGCTACGTACACTAATACGGGGGACACGCTAGCACTGACTGTTCCCTGCTAAAAGTTACGAATCCTAATTATTGACATAATACGTATTGGCGAAGAAATGTTGCTACTAGAACTAGAATCACAACAGCGATAAATGGCACTGAATGTCACTTAACGAACGGTGGTAGCGAGCTGTCGCATCGGCTTAACGTACGCGAGTTGCGTCTTTGAGGAAATCAACACAGTTAACGCGCAAAACTCCGCACAAGCACAAACTACTCTTCAAGGCAGACTGAGGACAACACATCGTCCCATCGTCGTTTCGTTAACGCGATAACTTGAGTCGAAACTCGCTCGAGTCTGCGCCAAACCAATAAAAGCGCTTTGACATTTCAGTGTCAGAAACGCGAATTGTCAATTGAATTCGCGCGCGTTAGCGCCAGCTACTGCCAGTTCGTAAAACTGCACTTTGTGCCGGTAATACAGAGCGGAGCGCATAAATTTAGCGCTTTCCGGACATTTTAGCTAGGTGGCACATCTACAAAAAAAAATTTAAAATAGTAAGATTAACCTACAATAAATTAAGATACCAACAAAGAGAAACTGTGATTTTAGATGATAGCACTGCTTGTAGCTTGTAGAAAGGAAACAAATATTTAAACGCGTCCGTGCACCATGAAGCTACGATGAGTGCAGCTGCAAGCGCTGCTAAAGCGAGCAGAAAATAATCGTCTAACAATTTTTCTGCAAGCAGAGCAGGGCCGCGCCAAAGCCAGTGTGCAATATGTGCACCGCACACAGGCGGCCAAATTCAGGGGCGGCCAAAAAGGTTTAAAAATTATATACAAATTACAAAAAAAAAATTAAAAACGTACAATTTTTTTTACTTTACAAATTTTAGAAGTTCAAAAAATATGTACCTATATAGGTATAAAAAATGTTTATTGTGTAAATGAACACCTGATAATATGGTTACATGGATTATTGTTTATGTAAATTCTCGAAGTTAGTTTTTATTCCGTGGCGGCTAATTGTTAAACGAAACCAACTTGAAGGAACGCTTTCCATGCATCTTTATGCAATGATTACAAAAAAGCCGGATATTTATCAGAAGCAACAAAACGTGACTTTTCAGAAAACTGGCGGCTGGCGGCTTTTATTGACTGTGAAACATATCGCATTTATGAAGTAGGTATTTATATAATTTTTGATCGGGGTGTCGGCGATCTCTTTTGTCGGTAAGTACCTAATTGTTTAAAGCTGATTTTAAGAAATATAATATTATATGATGCTTACATTAATGCTGTGGTAATATGGGTGCAATGATAATTATTGGTCATTTAATTTTTGAGTTGGCTGCAGAGAAGATCGAGTAGAGAAAATTAATTTTGTTAGTGATTGTATTTTGAAGAAAGTTGAAGAAAAGTTATAAATATGGTAAGTACCTACATACATATCAATCATATATCAATCAATGCACAGATAGTTACCTACATATTCTTAAATTGTATTAAGTAATAAAATTGTTATAATTTTTCTAGAACAGAAAAAGGAAAAGGCTGTCAGGTGTTCAGTATCGAAAACAAAGTCTACAAAAAAAAAAGAAGAAAGGAAAAACTGGCCAATACTTTAGAAAAATATTTGAAGCCAGAAAATGTGTCAGCGGAAGCATTAGAATCAAGCTCTAGTTCTCTTTCCGGGCCACTTAATGAGCCGTGCGTCCAAGAAGTCGAATGGAAATTATGAGGGAAGCTTCCGATTCCGAATCTGGGGAAGAGAAGGTGACTTCATCTGACTCGGAGTCTCCAAAACCAGAGAGAACAGAAGTTGGTGACGCTGAAGAAGACAGCACGTCATCCTCAGCAAAGCTTTCTGAACTAAAGAAATTTGGCTGCTCATCAGATTCACAGCAGTCGCAGCAGGACACAGCAACCTCAGATGATCCTGAAGAGTGGCCTGAGATAATATCAACAACATTAACAAAAATTTTAGTAGAAAAAGGGCCTGTTCAGGTAACGCAATTTAATTTCCCAACTAATGAAAATGGTCGAAGGTTTTCGAAAAAATATTTCTACCGTTCTCTTCCAAATGGAGAAGAAATTAATAGACCGTGGTTAGTTTATTCAATAAAAAATAATGCAGTTTATTGCTTTTATTGTACAATATAAGGCAAAATTAAAAACAATTTTTCGCAAAAGGAAGGTGTTTCTGACTGGCAGCATTTGTCACTATTGATTTCAAGGCACGAAAAAAGTGATACAATGCAAATGTTAAAAATCAGTTAGAACTTATAAAATTGTTATCAAAAGAACAAACTGTAAACCAGACGCAACTACGTTTGTTGAATGCAGAAGCAAAGCACTGGCATGCTGTGATTGAGAGAATAATTTTAATAATACAATATTTGTCACGACAGTGTCTTGCTTTACGCGGGCAATCTAATAAATTATTTGAAAGCAATAACGGTAATTTTTTAAAAGCTGTTGAGATGATCTTAAAATTTGATTCTGTTATGTCAGAACATGTGCTTCGGACTCAAAAGTCACAAAAAGATGAAACACGAATGGTAAATTATTTAGGGGACAAAATTCAGAATGAAATAATAGATGTCATTGGTAACAAAATTAGAAATAATATTTTGGATTTAATTCGAAAATGTAAATACTATTCTATCATTCTTGACTGTACACCGGATATTAGTCATATCGAACAAATGACTACAATTTTTAGATTTACAATGTTGAATGAGTCAAAAAAAAATTGAAATACGCGAGCATTTTATAGAATTTTGTCCTATTAATGATTCAACTGGAGTGGGTTTAAGTGAATTTTTAATGAATTTACTTTCAAAGTTGAATTTAAATATTTACGACATGCGTGGCCAAGGGTACGATAATGGGGCAAATATGCGCGGCAAACATAATAGTTTGCAAACAAAAAATTTAGAAATAAATCCGCGAGCATTTTTTGTGCCGTGCACAGCCCATACATTAAATTTAGTAGTGAACGATGCTGCTAAAGTTTCTTTTGAGACTTCTGGTTATTTTGATATAGTTCAAGAATTATTTGTTTTTTTTTCTGCGTCGGTAAAAAGATGGTCAATTCTGAAAAAACACACAACAAATTTAAAACCACTTAGTGATACACGGTGGTCTAGTAGAATAGACGCTGTGAAGCCCCTGCGTTACCAAATTGGGCAAATATATGATGCATTGGTAGAAGTAATTGAAGATCGTTTATCCATACAAGACCACAGTGCTTCACATCAAGCCAAATCTTTGGCATTATAAATTTTTGTGCTCAACAATTATTTGGTACAATATTTTAATCAAAATTAATGTTTTGAGCACGATGATGCAAAATCCTATTATAAATATAAAAACTTGCTTAGAGCATTTTAAAAATTTGTTAGATTTTTTCTTAGCTCTTCGATCAGATGAAGAATTCAATAATGTTCTTACTGACGCTAATACACTTGCGGATGAACTCGGTATTGAACCTAATTTCCTTGCTGTTCAGTCTGTTAGACCACGAAGAAAACCCAGACAATTTGATTATGAACACAGTGATGAACCAATTATTGATCCAAAAAATTATTATAAAGTTAACGTTTATTTTAATATATTAGATCAAACTTTATCGTCTTTAAGAGACAGATTTGAGGGAATAACAAGATATGATACTATGTTTGGATTTCTCTATAATATGTTTGATTTAACGGAAAACGAGCTATTACAATGTTGTAAAGATTTACATCTTCATCTAACTGATGATTCTAGAAAGGAATCAGATGTAGATGGAATAGAATTATTTGAAGAGATAAAATTTTTAAAATTACATCTTAAACCTACTTCACCTGAAAAGCATCAGTTAGAGCCATTCCATTCTTGAATATATTTTTGAAAATTAGCTTATAGCATCATTTCCAAATATGTCAATAGCTCTTAGAATATTACTCACGTTACCAGTTTCAGTTGCGTCTGGTGAGAGATCTTTCTCCAAACTAAAAATTATTAAAAATTATATGCGATTTACAATGTTACAAAACAGATTAAATAATCTGTCTATAATAGCAATAGAAAGCGACACGATGGATTCCATCGATTTAGAATTAGTAATTAAAGAATTTGCGGAGAAAAAAGCTAGGAAAGTTGCTTTTTTATAATTTTCTAAAATTTTGTTGTTTTTTTATTAATTTTATTCCGCTATTTTTTTTGTAAATTTTATTGTTAATAAAACTTTTTTAAAATTTCTGTTTTTCACTTAAATTAATTTGATTTGTTACAGTTAAACTAGGTATGTACTACATAAAATTTATATTTTACAACAAAAATGTAAATTTTGGGGCGGCAAATTTGGCTCTGCACACAGGCGGCCATTGATGCTGGCGCGGTCCTGAAGCAGAGGTGTACGTATGAAACAGTGGTGGCGGAATTATTAATTATTGAAGTTTTAAAACGTCTGGCCTTGTGGAATCAAGCATACCCCAACCACCACAATTACTATGTACTTTGTTGTACACGTACTGCATCCAATATCTCTTTTTTTTTTAGTTTAGCAGGTTCACATGATACTGCCGTTTTTTAAATATATCATTTAGTTGAAGCCAAAGCAAAGTATTCCTCCTCACTGTCAGACAGGCAATTTTTTTAAATAATAGTTGTATGGGAAAATGCCCACCCAGTGAAGATGAAATGCCTATAGGGAAATTATCTTTCTCTAGGACGCATCACAACAGAAAACAGGAAATTTTATGTAAAATTTTCTCTCTTGGCGCTTTTCAATCCAATTTCTTATATATATTGTTATGATACACTTAGGGTAGTTTTAAAATAAAAATATAAAAATGATAAATTTGAAAGATTAATACAATCAAATTTTGAGGGGTTTAAATAAGATTGGGATATGATGAAAATTAAAATAGAGACAATTAGTAATGTAATTTGAAAAATTTATATAGCAATTATTGAGTATTTAATTTTGATGGTTAAGTTCAATATTAATAAAGTTCAAGCCAAGGTTACATTTGACAAATGTGCTTGTTATAATAATAAGGAATTGTAGCATGTAATAATTAGGACATTTAATATTTTTTAAGAAGGCAGGAATAATTGTAACTACCAGAGATATAAAAATTTGTTTAGACAGTAAGAATAACAAACTCATAAAAAATGTATACATTATTTGGAAAACTTCTTTGAATGCAACAAAAATTTGAAATTATGCTTTTATTTGTATAAATATTTGGTGATATACAAATGGCAGCGCTTTTAACAAGTCTACGTGGTGCAAATATATGAAAAGGTAATTTTGAAGTAATACAAGCATACAATCGGTGAAGAAATTGTGGAATACAGTTAATTAGATACAAATAACAAGAAGACTACAATCGTTAAATAGATTTGGATTTATTGGTACATGCAAGGTATAATTAGTGTTCGTTGCTGATGTTGGTGATTACATGGATCACAAGTCAATCATTTAGAAGGAAGTTGTTGAAGTAACTGCATGATTTGGACAGTTCTGTAGGTGTTGCTGGATACAGAGTACGAGCTGAGGAATAAAGAAAATTAGCTTGGGATCATCTATAATACTGAAACTTACCAGGAATCTGTTGGGGTGACAGTAACATTGATAAAGAGAATAGGACCAGTTTCTGCGGACAGCCAGGGTTTTTGACAGGTTGGATATTGTTTGAAGGTCTGTGAACATCGGGTGCTGTGGACATCATTGGGAGCTGTAGTTTTGGTACTTGCAGTGAAAGCTTAAGGAATGTTCAGGTTTGTTTTAATTATTCATATAAAAGCATTTTGAATAACAGACAATAAAAGAAAGAGTGAAATAAACAGAATACAGTACTTACTTGAGTGAATTGATTAAAGGATATGTTATTAGAAAGAATATTTGTCAATTCTTGGTTTGCTTAAGTTTAAAAGTCAAGCTGACAGTTAATGTAATTCAGTAATCAAAAATTATAATAAAATTTGAATTTCAACTAATAGATAACTAGATTGGCAAACCACCCTGAGAGTCTCAATTGTAATACTTAGTTAAAAAGTAAAATTGGAAATAATCGATTTGAAAAGAAATAGTAGGGCTAATACTAAATATGATATGCATCTCAAGCATTGAGCCGTTGCATAATTAATGACTAGCACAACGTAGAGCGATCACTACATAAATAATGGTCGCCCAACATAGTGCTTGCCTGCTGGTCAGTACAATATACAGGGTGTATACGAATTCGACCGACAAACTTCGAGGGTGTATTTGCTGCCTAAAGATGTATCTAAATTGTTTGTATACTTATTATCTATCTCCTTTCATTTCCAAGTTAGAACCTCTTTTGTGACTTTTATTTTAATCTAGCATTGAAATCACTGAATGAAATTGTACTCAAATATCAAACTATAGTAGGTTCTATAAAAAAGTCACTACACTTTTAAGGTATGCTTTAATAAGGCATCTGACACATTTTAGAAATTTTATAAAAATTTATTTTTTTAATGTTCTCGTAAACTGTCATTAATTAATTAATCACATTATTTACATATGAAACATGACATTTATAATTAATCAGACTACCAGTGGAAATAAAATATTCAAGTTTGGAGATTTGAATGCGTGTAATGTGTAGGAACACTAATTTTGAATGCTTTTTGGAAGTCCAGAATTCTTTAAAGAAGATAGCTAGGCCATAGTTGATAATAAATTTTATTGTTAATAGTGAAGCTAATGGATTTCCCACAATTTTTATATTATTTAATAAAATGAATCTGGAAAAATGCAGAATGTTTTGTTGGAAGTGTTTTGACCTGTGCAGAGTTTATTTTGCATATAAGGGTCAAGGTTGTCTAATCTTTTAGATTGTATTTATTGAGAGGAATATGCACTCAAAGTTTGTCGGTCGAATTCGTATACACCCTGTATAACTTTTATTAGGCCTTATAGGCCCATAGCTTGTTGGACTATTGTCCTCCATTCCTTTTTGTCCTTGGCTTTTTCTGCCCAGTTTCTTACTCCTATCTTCTCCAGGTCTTCCCTTACTGCCTCCAGCCATCTTTTTCTAGATCTTCCTCTCCTTCGTGTGCTTTCTAGGCCTCCACGCAGTATGATTTTTGTGGTTCTTTCTTGTGCTAACATTTCGATATGTTCCAGCCATCTCACCCTTTGTGCTTTGATTACCCCTATGATACTCGGTTCTCCATACAGTTGTCTGACCTTCTCGTTGGTTCTCCTTTCCCATGTTTCTCCTACTCTTCTTCCTCCATAGATCCTTCGTAGTATTTTTCTCGCCCATACCTCGAGTCTATTCTGGTCTGCTTTGTTCATCACCCACGTCTCGCACGCATACGTTACTGTCGGTCTTATTACTGTTCTGTATACTCTAACTTTAGTCCCACACGTCACGTTTTTCTAACTTACTTGCTATTCTACACATTTCTTTTTTTGATCTCACTAGCAGTGTGATGTCGTCCGGGTATGCTAGACATTGGTGGCTCTTGTTCCCTTTTCGTTTATCTTGCTTTCCCTTATTATTTTTTCTAAAACCAAACCGAAGAGGACCGTTGAAAGAGGGTCTCCTTGTCGTAAACCTTTTTTTATTTTAAACTTTTCTGACATCCATCCATTTGTTTTCACTTTATTTTCCGTGCCGTGTAGTGTCATTCTCACCAGGTTTATCAGTTTTTTTGGTATTTCTAGCCCCTTCATTGCATTGTACAATTGTTCCCCGTCCACTGAGTCGTATGCCTGCTTAAAGTCTAAGAACATGGCGTAAATGTTTAACTTGTGCTCATAGCAGTTGGCTTGTACTTGTTTTAGGGTGAAAATTTGGTCCATCACTAACCTGTTATTTCGGAAGCCGCATTGGTATTCGCCTATAATCTTCTCAGCGTATCCGTTCAGACGTTCTTTTATTAATGTTGCCAGTATCTTATACGTAGTGTCCAATAAGGCTATCAACCTGTAGTTGCTGCACTCTGTCTTGTCCCCTTTCTTATGTATTGGTATTAATACTGCTCTGGTCCAGCTTTCTGGCATAGTCTCTGTTTTCCATATTTCTCGTATTATTTCATTAAATCTGTTGCATATTACCTCACCTCCGTATTTTATTAATTCTGCTCTTACTTCGTTTTCGCCCGGACTTTTGTAATTTTTTAATCGATTAATCACTTTTTTTACTTCTTCCATTGTTGGTGCTTCCTTTTCTGCTCCTGCTACTTTTTCCCTGACGGTTTTTCCTTCACGAATCCTTTTCTTTTCTTCCGTCCGCATCCCTTGATCATTTAACATCTCCTTGAAATATTCTCTCCATTTTTCTATTATTTCCTTCTCTCCTCCTATCAGATTTCCATCTTTATCTTTGCAGTACACTGTTTTCCTTTGAATACCTTTTTTTTTACTTCCTGGTAAAAATTCCTTATTTCCTTGTTGATCTATTTTTCTTCCAGGACTTATATTTCTTTTTCTCTATGTCTCCGTTTCGCTTGTCTTAGAATGCTCTTTGTTCTTCTCCTTTGTTCCCGATATTTTGTCTTACTTTCGTCGGTATTTAATTTTATCATTGTTTCTCTGGCAAGGTTTCTTTCATTCAATGCTGTGGTATACTCTGCGTTGAACCACTCTTCCTTCTTATTTGTTTTCTTCCCAGTTAGAAGTTCCTGGGCTGATTCCAGCATTATATCTTGTAATTGTTTCCATTTTGCTTCCAGGTTTCTTTTCTCGTCCACTTTTTTAAATCTGTTCTTTATTTGTCGTTGCTACTTCTCTTGTACGTCTTCGTCCAGTAGATTCACCGCATTATAGGTCTGCCTTTTGATTTTGGTCCTTACTCTTGCCTCTTTTATTTGTTGTTTTATTTGCATTCCTACTGAAAAGTGGTCTGAGTCTGCGTCAGCTCCTCTGTGGCTTCTGATGTTTGTTATACTCTTTGCGTGTTGTGTTTGGATCCAATTTCTTATGGCAGTGAATTTTCTATAGTATCACAAAGTACCAAATAGATATGTACGTAAACAGTCAACAGTCAAACAGAAAATGTATTGATAACATTGCCGAATATTTTACAACAATTAATACGGTCTTGATGTAGGTATTATGGACTATAAAACAGGGTTGGCATGATTCCTCAGCCACCTGCAAAAACCCGCAGGTTATGGACTAAATGTTGATGTTTTTACAAATTGACAATGAAAAGTATTCTAAAGTTGTAAATGGTATTAAATATTCCATTAATAACAATTTCAATCATTTTTACACCGGAAAATCATTGAATGAAGGAATCCCCTTGAAGGAAATCTCTCAAATCAATTGATAATGGAAACCCCTTACTGTAAAACATTATTTAATAAACCTACTCTAAATATATGTATGTATAATAATACCTAGAGTAAATAATTGGGATTCGTTCTTCAAGGCAGTTAGTACTTTACACTAGGGATGCGCATCGAAATGAAACAATCGATGTTGACATCGATGTTTAACATCGAGTAGGAACATCGAGGTCTTCGATGTATCGAATAAAAAACATTGATATTTTGCAAACATCGATGATTTTTCAGATTTTAAAATAAAAGTATTTAAATAATAATAATTCGAACAAAAGTATTGAAATATTTCTGTTTAATTACATTTTTGACACTTTTTATTTGCGTTACTGAATTATTTTTGTTTAATAGGTTCAGTACTTGCTTCTTTCTCAAATGGGAGGGTTTTAGAAACTCTAACTTCTTTGGATGTGGGTGGTACGTTCGTTGATGTTGAGACACATTTTTAGATGTTAAAGGTTTATCACTTACCTTACTTGTTTCAACCGAACTTATTTAGGAAACTACACTAACTTTTAAAATACTTGGATAAATATGTTTTATGTGTCCATTTAAATTAGTAGTGTTTCCTGATGTTTTAAGTTTTTTTTTGCACAATCTGTAAGTTGCTGTAGTATCAGAACATTTATCAAAGTATTGCCACACGTCACTTTTCCGTTTCAGAGGCATTTTAATAATCAGTGCCGTGATTACCCGTTGTAATAGATTGGAAAGTAGTACTGCTGCGCAGAGTTCCAGTCTGGGTAGGGTTATCTTTGTTCGAGCTGGTGCCACCTTGGATTTGGCTATTAATAATAATACCTTGGATTGGCCTGATGACGTGATGACTCTGGTGTAGACCACGGCTCCAATAGCTCTTTCGGAGGCGTCACAGAATACATGCAGTTCCATTTGGGCTTCTCTTTTAGTAAAAAGCCACCTCGGTAATGTAATTTCTTCCACTGATTTGAGTTGAGATTTGAACGTTTCCCATTTGCCCTGGATACCTTCTGAAACTGGGTCGTCCCACTTGATATTTTCGAGCCATAGTTCTTGGATGAGTAGTTTAGCAGTGATAATGATGGGTGCTAACCAACCCAATGGGTCGAAAATTTTAGCGACTTCGGATAATATGGTGCGTTTTGTGGATCTCTTTTGCTTCACATCCACCTTGAAGCAAAACACGTCTTCATATGGAGACCAATGGACGCCCAATGACTTCTTTACGCCGTCCTCACTTATTTCGAGGTATGTTCGCTCCTTCAATTCTTCGGGTAGTTCTTGTATGATCGCTAGTTTATTACTGCACCACTTGTGTAGGGTAAAACCTCCACGTTTTAATAAGGAAATTAACTGACCTTGCTGCTTGATTGCTTCTTCTAAAGTGTCGGCTCTGGAGAGCATATCGTCCACATAGAAATCTCTCTTCACAACTTCCGCTGCTAATGGAAATGAAGATTTCTCGTCCTCTGCTAATTGGTGCAAAGTTCGGATGGCCAGATAGGGAACTGATCCGGTTCCATAAGTGACTGTGCATAACCTGTATTCCCTGATTGGCTGTGATTGATCGAATCTCTATAAAATTCTTTGATACTCCTGGTCTTGGCTGTCCATCTTGATTTGTCGGTACATTTTCTCAATGTCCGCAGAGAAGACGACTTTGTGAGTCCTCCGTCGGAGTAGAATGTCGACCAGCTCTTGCTGAAGTTTCGGTCCAGCATACATGACTTCGTTTAAGGATTTTCCATAAGATGCCTTGTTCGAAGCGTCGAAGACGACACGGAGCTTCGTTGATGAACTTGCTTCTCGAATTACGCCGTGGTGTGGGATGTAATACTTGCCATTGTTTTCCTGTTTCTTTTCTACTCTTTCCATATGTCCTAGATCCAGATATTCTTGCATGAATTTCTTGTATTGGATTTCTAGATCTTGGTCTTGTCTCAGCTTCTTTTCCAGATGTAATAGTCTCGCCAATGCTGAGAGTTTGGATTTTCCCATGCTCACTGGAGTTTGCTTGAATGGAATCTTCACTATGTATCTTCCATCTTTGTCTCGCTGCACTGTGTCTGTGAATTTATTCTCACATACCTGATCGTTTGGGGAAATTTTTCGTTGAGTGGGAACTTCTTCTATGTTCCAGAATTTTTGTAACTGCTCGTCTTCTTCAATTTTGGCAACCATGGTGTTGACTTTAATGCTGTCGTTATGTTGTCTTCCAATGGTTCCAGATAAAATCCAGCCCAGCTCGGTATTTTGTCCTAAGATGCCATCCTTTGTTTTAGTGGTTCCTTCTAGAATTATTTTTGAATATTCTTCGGCGCCTAGAATTATATCTATAGGGCCAGGTCGGTTGAAGGTTGGATCGGCGATGAAAATATTGCTCCAGGAATTAATATTTATATTTGGGATGGGTGACGAAGACATGGCTTTGGTAAGTTTAGGTAGTACTAGTAAATTGACAGGTAGGGAAAAGTTATTTGAAAATCTAGGTGTGATCAAACCTGGGATTTTCCATTTAGCAATTTTTGGCTCGCTGTTCCCGATTCCTGTGATTTCAGCTCGAACTTTGGTCCTGGGTAACGCCAATAATTCGGCTGATGCTTCCGTGATAAATGACCCCTGAGACCCGGGATCTATTAATACTCGTAATAGATGAGTCATCCCGGATGCTGCCTTTACTTGAACCATTGCTGTGGTAAGTAGAACTTGGCTCTCCTGTGCGCCTAAATTGGCGGTGATGATGTCCGACTTCGGCTTCTTCTCTGGAGCGTTGGAAGTCTTCATGGCTGCTGCATGAGCTGACGTTCTCATCTTTTGGGCACGGAGCGGCCTTGATAGTGGCTGCGCCTTATGAAGCAGTGTATGATGCGGGAAGCGACAGATCCTACAATTAAAATAGGCACGGCATGGTATAGTTGAATCGTGCCGCAAGCATCGATAGCACAATCGATTGGTTTTTACTGCTTCTTGTTTTTAATGGGTAGGTAGCCTCTGGAATTGACTACAGTTGTCGATGTAATGATCTCCATGGCACAGCTTGCAATTTAGGGATGCGGAAGCGTAATTATTTTGTGGTCTTTCCTGCGTGGGCTTTCGAGCTCCATCTATGGATTCCAGGGATTGGAACCGCACTTCCAGGAAAGCCATTAAATTTTGGTGATCCTGAACTTCGTTTGGACATTGAAGCGACTGCTCATATAATTTGTTGGTTTCAGGATCCCATTTTCGAGCGATAGCTCTGTTAATCCACGGACCCCAACTGTCGGTGGAGATGCCTAAATTTTGTATTGTCTCCACACATTCCTTGATGGAGTCGTGCAATCTTTTTAACCCTTGGGCTGACTCTTTGGAGAGGACCGGCAGATCGAATATGGTATCTAGCAATTTAGTTAAAATAAGGCGATTATTTTGATACCTTTGTTGCAGCAGATTCCAGGCAGTGTTGTAGTTTGCTTGGGTAACAGCTAGATGCTGGATCAGTCGGCATAGCTCTCCCTTAACATGCGTCTTTAGATATTGCATCTTGATGACATCGTCCATATTCTGGTTGTCATCTACTAATTTGGTGAACAGGTCCTTGAAAGTGGCCCATTCCTCATAATTTCCTTCGTATATGGGGATTTTGACTTGAGAAAGCGAGATGGCTGCTGCTTGCTCGTTCCTTGTCGGCGCTTGCAATAAAATAATTAAGTTTCCACACCTGTCTTCCAACGAAGTATATTCAGGACTGAAGTGCATTTGTTCTGAAGCCATGTCGTTTGACATAACTTCTTCGTCCATCTCGACCACACGATCCCATTTTGCTCTTAATTCCCTTGTCTTGATGGCGGGCCTCCCTAATTCTTGTGTTAGTTCGGCGTCGTCCATCGCTTGCTTAAAATTCTGAATCCGAATCTGCAGCTTTCGGATACGAACCTTTTGCCCGGGGTTGGCCATCATTTCCTCTTGAGTTCTGCTTACGGAGGAGTTGGAAATTTCCGTTGATTTTGAACAGCTCTGCAAGTAACCTTTTGCTTCGCCGTATATGGCTTTAATTTGGTCATAATACCCTGTTGTAAAATAATTATGAGTTGGAATACTTAGCTGCCCCATTTCTGCATGATTTTTAGTTGCAGTGTTCCAAAGTTCGTCCAGCGTTTTGTTGCGACTGGCGATGTAGGCTTAGTTTTTTCGGCTGGCAGGGTCCTTTTTGCTGTTAGATAATACTTGCTTTATCTTCTGCGCGAGCTCTTCTTGGGCCACAGCTAATTTGTTGAATTCCTCCATGTTGTTAGCCATTTTCTGGGAACTGGGTAGTTGGCAGATGTTGTCTTCTTCTCGGGATGCTGGTGACTCTTGGGATGTGTTTGTCCTTTAGTTGTAGACAGATCCGGCTCGAAGGACCATGAACAGAATTGCCTGGAGGCTGTGATTTTCAGGATTTTGTTGCTTTGCGCTAGTTCTATCCCTCAAGCACGTAAACAAGACTGTGTTTACGTTTTAAACCAATGTAGTCAATGGTACTTGAAAGGGACGACAGTAAACCACCCCATGAGACGCAGCCTCACGTCTCGACAATATTATGGCTTGGTATTGGGGTGGCGACGTAGTGAATGAATCAAACATTAAATGCAGATTGTTTTTATTACGAAAATAAACGTGTATTTATACAAAACAAGTAACAAATCAAAGTTCAAAATTGTGTAGTTTACTGGAGCGCGTTTAAAGGTACGAACGACAATTCAGGACAATAAGCCATTTATAGTTCCGCATGGGTTTGCAGAATGGAGCGTTGAACTTGGCTTTACTAGGTCGCTTACTGAGCGAAATGCCAAGTTGCATTTTACTGCGGTGGTTAAACTCAATGCTTATGAAACAAGATTCGTTTGTTAATATTTCCCCCCCTCCGGGTTGGATTTGTCCCAACAGTGCGGACTGAACTTCTTCGGCTTGTTCCTCCGTCAGGCGTGTCTCTGGGAAGTCCTGAGGAGCTATAGCCATTTTTAATCCTTTAAGGGCTTTCTTAAAGGTTTCTTTCCTCACTGCATTATCATCAGTGCAGGACTTTTTTGCAGTTGTCGCGGTTTGGGAGTTTGGTGTGCACCCGTCGGACCTCTGCCTCTTTTTAGAAAGTGCAGTAGCCGGTACGCCTGAGCCGCCAGCTATTTCTCCTTTCTTAGAAGGTGTAGTAGCCGGTACGCCTGAGCCGCCAGCTGTTTCACCTATCTTAACACTGCCGGTGGGAGCGTGTGAGCTCCCGTCACGGTTTGTGTTAAGTTTCTTGGGGTTCTTCCTCCTATGGCGTATGGGTTCGCCAAGAGCTTTGGCCCTCTCGATTGCGGCTTTCCTTCTCTGTGCTCCAGAAAGCCGTTGCAGTGACACCTTTTCGATTTTGGAGGTTAGGGTATCAGCCTCCGAATCGACGGTGGTTCCCTCCTCAGTTATGGTTTTTTCAGCCACATCTGATTTGGGTGATTTCAGCAGGGCTTCTTCATCCCCGCTGGAAAGGTTAGGTAATATGTCTTCGTTATCCATATTGTTCCCACGAGTATGGGGGAAAGGGTTTCGACACGCACGGAGCCCCCTGTATGCGTGAAGGGCTAAATACAACGGAGTGCGCCAGGTGCCCTGAGGTTGGTCGCTAGGGACCAGGTTGCCTCCTGGCCATGCATTCCTTCGGCGCGCACCGTACCTTGGGATTAGGAGGGTTTTTATAGTGGGGCCCCATCCACACGAACCAGGCGGTTAAGCACAGTTCCCCGTGCCCCAGGTTGACACTACCCTGAGCGCCGAAGGCCACTTAGGGGTCGTTGCGTCAAACACTGGTGGTTTACGGTATGCGAGTTGGTCTGCGACAGCTGTGCTGCTTACCAGTCATTCCCGTAAAGGGTCGTGGCCGGTCCCCTATCCGCCACCTGGGGACGCACCCGGTCGGCGCTCAACCGACATGGCAATTAAGCCATGCTTTCGGACGTTAAACAGTTAGTTTTCATAACATTGATTTGCATGTTGTAGGTTTGTGATGTTAGTCTGAATTTGTTTAATAATCTTTGTAATCTATCTTCATGCTCTGCTAGCAGGACGATGTCGTCTGTATATCCTACAATTTTAATAGGGTCGGCTCCCATTCGATATCCCTCAGTTATGGTTTTGGTTTTATTTATTAATTTATCCATTATTACGCAGAATAGTAACGGGCTTAGACTATCCCCTTGTCTTATACCTGCTCCGATTTTTATATTGTCTGTTAATTCGTTGTTATATCTTATTTTTGTGTAGTTAACAGTGTTAAATTCCTTTATTATATGTACTAGCTGTTGAGGTATCTTTGTTTGCTCTAGGGTTTTTATTCTATCTTTTAGTTTTACTCTATCAAAGGCGCTAGTGAGATCTATGAAACAGAGGTATGCTGGTTTTTGATACTCTATGGACTTTACTCTTACCTGTCGAATTATAAATACCTATTGCGTCCGATGTTAATCGGTTTTGTCGAAATCCCTGTTGTTCGTCATTTATTTCTGTGTTTGCTTATTTCTTCTTTTATAATGTATGTAAATAGTTTCATTACGGATTTAAGTAGAGTTATGCCTCTATAATTACTTGTATCTCTTTTGTCGCCTTTCTTGTATATGGGAATTGTAACACTTTGTTTCCAGTCTTTTGGTATATTACATGTGGATATTATTTTCTGAAACAGGGTTGTTATTTCTAGGGATAGTTCTTGCCCTCCATATTCATCAGTTCGTTGGTTATTCCATCCTCACTCGGCGCTTTTCTGTTTTTTAATTTGCTTATGGCTTTTTGTACTTGATGTTTTTCTATTGTTATGTTTCGTATTTGTTCTCTGTCTTCCAGATTTTCTTCTTGTATTCTGTTTTGATAATCGTTTATATCTTCTTGGGTTGCATATAGGTTTTGGAAATGTGTCTGCCATTGTTCATTTTTAATATTGTGTATTTGGTGAAATTCATTTACTTGTGTTTGTCTTCGTCTGAGCATATTCCACACCTTTATTTGGGCCCCGTAGAGACCGTTTTCCATATCTTTGGTAAAAGCTGTCCAGTAGTCCTGCTTAATTTGTCTTATTTTTATATTTACTTCGTTCCTTATTTGTTTGTAGTGTTGTAGTGTTGCAGTGTGCCTTCGTTCTTGTTCGACAGATATTTTAAATATGATCGGCGCTTTTCCTCAGCCAATATGTTGACATCGTCGTTAAACCATGGTGTCTTATTTCGATCAGCGTTGATGTTTATTTTTCTATAGCCAAGTGCTTCGCTGGCTGCATCAATTATGTTGCTTTTTATTTTTTCCCACGGTTTGTCCACTGTGCCTTCTACTGTTGGTCTATTGCTTTCTATTTTGTCTTATAATCTTTGGGTGTAGAGATTTTTGATACTTTTTTGTTCTAAGGCTTCTATGTTTAATTTGTTTATATATTTTGGTGGTTTTCTTTTTGCCGTTCTAATGTTCATTTTTATTTTACTTAGTATCATCTTATGATCTGATCCGACATTGGGGGTTGTGCGAGCTCGTACATTGATAATTTCTGTTGGTAATACCGCCCGGTTAGTTATTACATAGTCAATCACTGACCTTTGGTTTCTTGCTTCCAGGTGTACTGTTACGGTTCAAAAGTCGTTTGCAGCTGTTTAGCTAATTATTCGCCCTAATCTTGGTTAAAATTAACTTTTGCCATATATTTCTCCAAATTTAATTTTTCTTACAGCAATACTGAGCATTCAGATCTTCTGAAAATTACATTTCAATCTAAGTAAGCCATATGATAAGAATTACAGGTCTGAGAGCCCCTGGTGTGTAGGCTTCACTTTATGCATATTGAGTTACTAATTATTTGACCCCTTCCCAAAATTTGATTTTTGGTTATCAGGTTTTGGAAACCATTTTGGCATTCGCCATTTTTGTGCTGTTAAAGTCAGGTGCTTCGAAAATTCATGTCTTGGAGACGTAACTTTATTGGAAATAATCGGGCCATCTTATTGTAGGAGATTGCTTTTGTTGTGTTATGAATTCCGTGGTGATCTGGAATGGACCCCGGGAATGTTATTTGCGGTGATCTCCAGCCCAAACTTCGTTTGGGGATTTTGCTTTAGCAGCACATGGTCCACTTCTTTGGCGAAGCGCAGCCGTAAAAATCTAAAACGGCTTTTCTTTTCCCGCTGGGAACATACCCACAGTATTGCCGTGTGGCTACGCACCTGCAATACTCCCTTCGCTTGGCAACGTGCCAGCAGCCCTTCCTACTTGGCCGCAAATCGAGCATTGCTCCGCCAATCGACGCCGCTGGCTGTGGATCCTTCGAGCCTGAGTTACACGACGGGATAGCACCGGCAAACCTCCTGCGATAGCTACTCGGTGGTCACTTGCTCCGTGACCTCCTCATTGCCCTTCGGCCCCTGCTTACGGTCACGGCAGCTGGAGTGAAGCCCATCGCAAAGGTCTGTCAGATTATTATTTCCGTTTCGAACTCCCGAATCTTCAGCTCCTCCATGGAGACAATTGCGTGACGGTGCTGCAATGTGCTCGATAAACTTACGATTGTTTTTAACGTGTATTCTTAAGCGGTAAACTCACCTGTGGAATATATTTGTTTCTGCCATTGTAACTTAATTATTAATTACGGTAGGTCTTTTAATCGACATACAGCGATTTAGGTTATATGTACGGAGAGGCCTCCAATTTCGGACTAAATTTTACCGGTATTGTACGTTGTCTCCGACCTCGGACTAATTTTTAATGGGATTGTAATTTCGTTGTGAAGTCAAGTGCATGAAAAGTATTCTTTCATTTTCAAATGTCACCTATTACACCGTTGAATAATATCGCTATTTGCTCCCTGTCGTGCAAGAGAATTATTGGTAATGCTCGCGTCACGACCGTTTTAATGCAAATCGTCTTGCAATATCGTGAATTTGCCCTTACGGAACCAAAACAAGATCTTGTAGGCCCGTGATAGCGTCGGTATCAATTAATTAATAATTAAATAAAGGTTAAGCCTTGCATACTGGGTGTTCGGTTGCATTCAACATGCATTCTAAATTTTGCTTTCAATCTTAACAGTTGTGTCGAAGCCACGATGCTTTCGAACTCTTGCTAAGTGTTTATTCAGTAGTGCATTTGGCCAAGTTTAATATCAATCTTGGATTCTCTTTTTTTTTATGCTACTATTTTGTAACAAATACATACCGTTTATAATTATTTATTTAATTTGGGCTTGCTTGTCAACTACGCTTTTATGCCCATGTACAGTTGCGGAAACATAAACCGGGACAAGTTCTGTAGGGTCATTTTTTACTATTTGAACGTTGTAATGTTGCCTTCCTGATTTTGTATGAAATGCTTTCTATCATGTGTCAATGAACAAAGACGAACAAGTTAATGCAGTACAAGAAGCTTGGGATAGCATCGAAAATGAATTTATTCAGACAATTTAACTTCGGCAAAAACTTTGTGTCCCGCTTTTTATTTCCGCAGCTGTACATGTAACTGGCAGTATTGTGGTGAGTTTAGCCTTATGTTTTATTTGGTGTTATTAAGCTGTGATATGATCTCCCTATTGAGATTTTGTGATATGATTCGGTAGCCGTATATTGTGTGTGTGTATTTTAATTGTGTATTGTATTTCTGTTTGCCGCAATTATACTACCTTGACCTATTTGTTTGCGTATATGATTTGTGCCTTTGCCGTTACCTTCATATTTTCAGGTTTGGTTAGTAGCGCCTTCCGTAGTGTATCTTTTGTTTAGCAAAGTGCTGGGTTACTAGCTACTTGGCGTCCATATTTTCTTGTTAGCTAAAGCTTTTGAGTCTTTTGTTTTACCCACGACCAGCTCCGGCTGAGAAGCCGTTGGCCTTTGCTTACTTCTTTTTAGTCGCCGTAACGGTAACAAGAAGTTAATGGCGCCCTGACGTGGAGCTTGGTTTTGCTTGACCTAGCTTGATTTCGCATGCCTGTCTTGGTAGTATGCCCGTTTAGTAGTGTGATTTTTTGTCTGTTTGTTTTTTTAGAGACCCCCGTTTGTTGTTTCTTCTCTTTTGTTTAGTTTTTTTGAATAAGTGATTAGGTTGTGAGTTTAGGCAGTATGATGGGATTTGTTGCAAGAGTTTTGAGTTGTGCTGATAAGTGGAAGTTTTGGATATTTCTGATTTTTATTGGTTGCGTGCTTTTGAGGTTTAGTGAGTTTTGCTGATTTGGTATGCTTGAGTTTTTTTTTTCTCTTGTGTTTCTGCTGTGTCGTTTTTTTGCCTTCTTTTGGAGTGATGATCTTGTTATGGGTATGATGGTGATGTGCTTGAGGAAGTTTGCTCTGGTGAATTTTATAAATCATCCTCTTGTTGGATTAGCGCGGTTTATCTGATTGGCATGGGTTCGATGTTGATGTGTTTGGAGGGCCTCGCTTTGCGGACTTTTATCCCTCAAACCATCGTTCTAGTTGGTTTAGGGCAGCTCTTTGATTGGTTCTTTCTTTCTTTTTTTCTTTTTCTTCCTTGGATTGATGACAAGATTCTGGTTTGGTGTTGAGACGTTTGGAGAGACTCGCGTGCGGACTTTATCTCTCAAACGATCTTCCTTGTTGGTTTAGCGCAGTTTTCTTCTGATTGTTTTTTTTTTCTTCTTTGGATTGATGATAAGATTTTGGTATGGTGTTGATGTGTTTGGAGAGACTCGCTTTGCGGACTTTTATCTCTCAAACCATCTTCCTTGCTGGTTTGCGTAGCAGTTTTTGCGCGATTTCGTTCCTTTTCATTTTTCTTTCTTTCTCTTCTGGATTGATGATTAGAATATTTGGTTGGCATGAATGCTTGTGAATTTTGCCATAGCAAATTTTTTTTTCCTCAAGTCATCTTTCTAGTTGGCTTGTGCAGTTTATATTTGATAAGTCTGGCTTTTGGTTTTCCTTTGTGTCTTTGTTTGCTCTTGCGTAGGTCGAGCTTAGCTTGTTGGATTTTTTTTTATACCCTTTTGGGATTTTGGTGGTGTAGCTGTTGTTGTCTGGTTGCCTTCAGCTACACGTTTTGCTTTTGGTTTTGTGGTGGTATCCATCTTGCTTAGGCGGATTATTTTCCACAAGTAAGTTTCGTCCCACGTTTGGACATGTTTGGTGATTGAGGACGGTCTCTTTTGCTCCTTTGGAGGTTCGGCTTTGTCGGCTTTGTGGGACCCGACTCTTTTGCTAAGCCGCTGTCCTTGTTTTCTTTTGTCGCTTTATTCCTATTCTTGTTTCGCGCTTGGGCTTCTATTGTTTTGGGAGGTTGGTTGGGGACTTGAACTGTCGGTTACTTTTCAGTCTATTCCTTACTTGTAAGGTAGGCTGAGTCATTCCATCTTGTCGTTCATTTGTTTAGGAGTGAGATGTTTTTTTGTTTGTCGTCTCATCTCCGGTGTTTAGAGTGTTTGTTTTTGGCTAGCTAGTCGCTTTCTTTTTGAATTAGTTGGTATTGCGTTAGGTGTGTTTGAGGTCTACGTTTTCTTTGTGTGTGGTGTTGTTTAAGATTGTCTTCGAGTCTGGAGAGCTTCGAGATTTTATTTTCGTGCCCTTATAAGTTTTACGTCGGTAAATTCGGAGAATTTACCTATTTTTAAGTGAGGGGAGAGTTATTACGGTTCAAAAGTTGTTTGCAGCTGTTTAGCTAATTATTTGCCCTAATCTTGGTTAAAATTAACTTTTGCAATATCTTTCTCCAAGTTTATTTTTTCTTACAGCAATACTGAGCATTCAGATTTTCTGAAAATTACATTTCAATTTAAGTAAGCCATATGATAAGAATTACAGGTCTGAGAGCCCCTGGTGTGTAGGCTTTACTTTATGCATATTGAGTTACTAATTATTTGACCCCTTCCCAAAATTTGATTTTTGGTTATCAGTTTTTGGAAACCATTTTGGCATTCGCCATTTTTGTGCTGTTAAAGTCAGGTGCTTCAAAAATTCACATCTTGGAGACGTAACTTTATTGGAAATAATCGGGCCATCTTATTGTAGGAAATTGCTTTTGTTGTGTTATGAATTCCGCGGTGATCTGGAATGGACCCCGGGAATGTTATTTGCGGTGATCTCCAGCCCAAACTTCGTTTGGGAATTTTGCTTTAGCAGCACATGGTCCACTTCTTCGGCGAAGCGCAGCCGTAAAAATCTAAAACGGCTTTTTTTTCCCCGCTGGGAACATACCCACAGTATTGCCGTGTGGCTACGTACCTGCAGTACTCCCTTCGCTTGGCAACGTGCCAGCAGCCCTTCCTACTTGGTGGCGAATCGAGCATTGCTCCGCCAGTCGACGCCGCTAGCTGTGCATCCTTCGAGCCACTTCCCTTTTTCTTGGTTTTAGACAATGGGCATATGTCAATTTTGCGTTTTGTTGCTTCCATTATTACCTCTTGATCTCTACTACTCCAGGATCTTATGTTCCAACTTGCTATTCTGGTTATTTTTTTTCCATATTCGTTTCCTGTTTCGCGCTGTGTCGTCTTATTGAAGGACCGTCCTTGTTCCGAGGCTTTGATTTCTGTTACTTTATACATTTTGATTTTATTTTGATTGTTGTGATTCTCGTCGTCTGTGTCCTAATCAATTTCCAAAATCGTAGTTCTATTCGTAGCGTGGTTTGTCTTGTTAGGCTGTTCCCGGTTCTATGAGCTAGGTATATATTTTCTTTTTACCGCTGGTAGGTAGCTAACCTCGCCCGCGAACCCTCCTCCTTTCTCAACCGGGCTTGGGACCGGTCATGGCGGCGTTAAGTACATACTAACCTTAATTTTTCGTAATTAAAACACATTGTTTTTGATGTACCTAATTTTTTGTAACTGTAAACTTTACTGCAGTTATCTTGAGAAAGTAATAAAGCTCTCCAAAATATTGGCTTGAATAAAAAGATTTTTCTTTTTCGAATTGCTGCCCTGAAGAACCAATCCCAACTATTTACTATATTGTTTATCAACCAGTCGTTCGCTATTGTCTCCCAGTTTTATATGTATAAGTAACCCCACGGAAATTATTCGGATATATAAATACGCGCCGCAGGAATAAGAAATCAGTTCTCCAGCAGTTCTCATCAGTTCGAATTCGGCAGCGAAGCGCGTAGAGCTCCCATATAAATGAACCGTGTGTATATAGCCGTAGTGAAATAAATAACAAATAAATAACCATATAAATCGTTAGTGTTTAAGTCGTAAATAGCCAAATAAATAATTGATGTTTAATCCAGCGCAATAAATGTATCGTTGTTAGAAATAGTGCCTGTAGTTCGTTAGTTTAAGTAATTTTTGTTCTGCCTTGTTAATTCGTGTGTTTGTAAATAATAATAATTAATAGCTGTAAATAAATGTTTAATACAAGAAGCGTCGTATAATTTTTAAATAGCCCGAGCGTAAAAACGTAACAATACTTAAGAAGCGCATTGGAGACGAATAATATCACACAATCTCTTTTAATTGTGCTGTTACCTCGAAATGTGTGTAGAAACTACAGTTTACTAAGGTAAAGAGTTCTAATCGAGCTGTGCGACTTAAGTAAAGGGTATGTCTCTGCTCTTTGACCATCTCAACAGCAGGTCGCCCTAGATAAGAATGTAGGTGTGCAGATCGACCGAAACACCAAACTGGGAGGTGGCCAAGCATTTTTAGTAATAATATCACGATATGACTGTGATTTACCAAAAATACTTTTTCTAATTTTGACTCATAAGAGTCACTTTTCAAAACTGACTAAAGTTTAGAAATAGCACACTTTTCATAACTTGTTGTGTAATAAAAATATCTCACAACTAGTGGTGAAAAGTACATCAATTGACATGTGAAAAAGCACTTGCTTGATTTTGAATACATTGACATTTATTTGACATGACATTTATAATTTCATCGGTTTAAGGTTTAAAGAATTTTTTCTCAAAATTAGAAAGAATCTTGTATAAAACACGCTAGGAATGCGATTTTGTGTAACTTGTGTGATTTTGCAGGATCTCGCTTTGCTCGTACCATAATCCATTTATTTAAACCATTTATAAATAGCTATTTATTTTATCACAAAACGGGTTGCTTAGAAACAACTCGAACTGAAGGCAAGTGGTGTTTCAACAAAGCAATCCGTCGAATTTGTAAGCAAAAGTATTTAACAATTCTTACTCATCGAGTGCATATTCGATTAGATCAGCGGTTCCCAACCTTTTTGAGGCTATTACCTATAAAGAGGGTTAGATATTAAGTAATACCCCCAAAAAAGCAAATTAGCTATTGCATTTATTTTCTTTAAATTACGATAAATAAATAATAGTCTTAATTAATCTTCATTCAAACAAAGAAAACACCTGCTTTTAGCAATTTTTCATTAAATCAATAAATAATGTAAGTCAATGAGACGGTTGATATTGCTTAGTTCTAACAATTTGTTTAATATTTGATGCAGTTTCGGCCAATGCACATCGTAAGTCGTGCTCCAAGTTCAGTCGCTTCCTTGCTTGAGTTTCCATTATCACTATTGTCGAAAATCCACTTTCACAACTGTAAGTTGTGCCAGTTGTGCGAATGGGGTCAGTATTTTCAAGGTTTTTTCCGATAATAATGGATACTCGCCGCTAATCTTTCGCCACAATGTTACTAGCTGAGTGTTTTTGAAATCTATTTTCAGTGTGTTGTCTTCCCGAAGTCCAAGGAATTGTGCTTTGGCTTGAATTTCAGTATCTGGAAACAGTCCTTCATCCACTGAAAATGGTCTTAGCAGCCAAGCATTTGCGTTGCTAAATCCGCAATTTGCGAAGAAAACTAACAACCTTATCTTGAGCTCTTAAAGTATTCGTCACATTCCCTTGCAAGCTGACGTTAAGAGTATTTATTTCTCCGACGAAATCAGCAAGATATGTCAATTTTGAAATAAATACATTATATGTTACTTTGGAGTGTAACTCTTTCTTCTTATCAGCTCTGCATCGCAGGCTTGTATTCGTATTTAAAAAAATTAGGTAATAAAATAATAGTTGATTATCTAATAAACGATGATACAATCCCTATGTTTGATCCAATCCCTATCTTTACCCCTCAGAAAATTTCATTTTACCCCTTAGGTGATAATTACCCCCAGGTTGGGAACCACTGGCATTAGATTATACCATAAATATCAACAGGAGAATTACATTAAAAATGTATTTATTGCGTAATGAAATAATGTATTTCAAACGTTTTAATTCCATATATTTTTATGAAGATTTGATGTAGGTAATTTTCAGGCGAGATGGTGCTCTCGCTTGAAATTTTTAGTTATAATCAATCAGATTTTGATTAGTTATTAAACGTACTAAAAATTGACTTTTTTACAGTCAACAATGGTAACATTGAAATAGTAGTTTCCAACAAGGAAGAGAGGCATACCTTTTCCGAAAATATGAGTTTGATCAGACCAACAAGAAACAAGTATTTTCGTAATTAAATTATTATTGTAAATCAGAATTATGCTGCAATATCTAGCAGCCTTTGCATTGTGTTATTCTACCAATGCAAGCAATATCAAAAATTACCATAAATAAAATTAGTATTTTCAAATGCAGTTTTGTTTCTCTTCGTACGACATCTGTAACTTGGTAATGAGTGTCTTGTATGCAGAAATTTGCCCCTATTCTTTCAGCATTAGCCAAACACCAACATTAATTTATCCTATTCATATAGAAGCATTATTTTGTATTTTATGGCTTACGGCAAAAAATTTATAATACAGATAACATATTCAGGAGTTTTATACCGGCTGCATCAAGTTTAATCGGTTACATTGTGTATATACCATAATTTAAAAAAAAATTGCTTGATGAATGGCTTGAGTGTATAATAATTAGATATAGTATTTAACGGCAGATATTGAGCCTAACGCACGACGATAAAGCTTGTGGCCGAAGTAGATTAGGCCGAGGCTAATAAATTATCTGCGTCAGCCTTGCCCCGCCACTTGTTTTGTCGGCAACTATTTGTGAGCAAATTGTAGCAGGTGTCTGCAAAACAGCACGAATATCCTACATTTGGCATCGTAAATTTCGCCGTAAATAACAACCGTGTTATGTTTCATTTACGTCGCCGTTCAAAATTTGCATTCTATGGTATTTCCCGCGCGACCTGGATCACGCTGGCGGCAATAACCTCGATGGGCATTTATCTTTTAGGCGCAGATTTCTGGTCTTCGGGAGCGTTCTTTACGCTTGCAGCCGTCAAGCAGGCATGGTGGTTTAGCATTTTTGGAAGAGCTTTAGGGGATGCTGATTGAGGCTGCCATTAGTTTGGTGTGTTGGTAAAATGCAAGCCTTCACGTTTGTGTGGTTTTGGATGCCCTAAGCTCACGTTATGAAGTTTATGCCTTTCTCTTTGTGCGGATTCTGAATGCGACCACGAGTCATCACATATAGCCTGGATTGTATTCGGGGTGAGTATTTTAGACGCCGTAAGACTCCTTGTAGTTCTGTATTTTATCGTTGGACTTCTGTTTCCCTTTCGCAGCAAGTAGTGCCAGACATTTATCGCCCGGTTTCGTTAGCTAGAGAGCCAAGCAAATTTTGGGCCTTAAAGCCGTTCTAAGGCAGGTGCTGTATATTCCTGGTTTGGCACGCTAACCTCGCCGTCGCGGTGCAGATCGCGCTGAGACACCAGCTCCGGCCGTATGAACTTACTGGTCAAACGCTTTAAAACCGCTTTTGCGTTTCCTCCGAAACCGAGGCCCAAACATCTGCTGGCCTAGCGGCGTGCTCAACGACCAATTTGTAGTGTTTCCGAACTGTATTGTGAAACTGTGAGTATTGCGTTCGAGTATTTTGTCAATTGTATTGCGTCTGTGTAATTTGCTTTTGGATCATCATTTATGACGCCGATCTTTGGAAATATTGTGATCTATGTAACTTTCTGTATCATGACCTTTTTACTGATATTATACTGTGATATTTGAACTACCTATGCCTTTATTTGTTACTGCGACCTGTACTTGAGTTGAGCTCTTTCAGATTTATTGTGCTACTTGAGTTTACGTATTCTCGTTCTGATGCCTGGATACACTTGCTTATTTGTTAAAAATACCGTTGGCGCCCGTTTTGCATATTTTAAAGAGCTGTACATCCGTCTTTGTAACTGAGCTGGTCGGCAGGCAATTGTATCCAAGTAGCTATGTTAGGTTTTAAATTTTAAAAGATTAGCCAACGATACACCTTTTTGATGTTAACAACCGGTTGAAATTTATTAGAAAAGACTTATTCTCAAAAAGTATTAATCAGAAATAAATCAATGAGGTATTAAATGAGACATCTTTGCGTTTCCTGGATTACAGTTTCTGTTTTGTATTTTGCACAAGTACACTTTGCTGTTGAATAGCAGAAATACAAATGATGGTATATGGCTACAAAATTGTTAAGTACAATTCTACAACACAAGTGATTCGTTTTATCATTTATAAACTAGCAGACGATAACCAGCTAACATCTGTCTTTAAAATGAAGTCTTGTATACGTCCGTACAACACCTGCCACTTAAAAATGAGCGTGTTTTATATAGAAATGTGTCCCTATTCTCTCAGCATAAGCCAACCTTAACAACTACAAATTTGTGATTTACGCTACCACCAACTTGTATGGTAAATCAAAGTGCATTGTGTAAATCTTGTGCTAACTTTTTCTTTCTAATTATTTGTTGCACCTCTCTATAAATTACTGGATCTATGTAATGCAAAGTCCAAAATGATGTCTCAATTATTACTGTCGCTTAACTGGGCTGGGACCGCAAGACCATGCCGCTGGCGTCTCTATCAAACGGTCATTGTAGACATCAATGCATATAGAAATAAAATGACTTATTACCTCATATCTATGTTTTTTAAAGGTTTATAATTTTCTTGTACGAGACATCGCCGCGAGCGAACGTCTGACCGCAGTGACAGTGATAACCGTTCCCCAAGTGATAACGTATCAACAGCTAAGGTGAAAATAAATTTTATTTCTAAAATTATATATATATATTTCGGGTCTGTAATGTATATTACAATAAAGTTTAATGTATCTTGTATTGCTACACACTACAGTACAGCTAATTGCCGCATTCCCGTTCTTCTTCGCCACACCTCTCGATTTAGTGCTTGCTCTTCATCCAAATTTCTTTCTGCCATTGCGCGCCTTATTCCCTCATTCCAGGACCTACGTGGTCTACCTCGCTTATTCTTTCCTGGCGGTCTCCACTGAAAGGAAGATCACCTGGCCCAGGAAACACCCCAGTAGAATTAATTAAATGTGGAGGACATCAATTGATTAAAAGAATTGCAGAGCTGATGAATAAATGCTGTCAATTAGTTAATATTCCAAAAGAATGGAAAATCTCTTATATAGTCTCTATATTTAAAAAAGGCAGTAGGAGAGATCCTAAATGTTATCGAGGCTTAAGTGTCACTAGCACATTAAGCAGACTTTTTGGGAAGATAATACAGGACAAATTAAGACACGATATCGGATCTGAAATTGGAGAAGACCAGAGTGGCTTTATGCCAGGAAGGTCTTGTGTCGATAATTTATTCACTCTTCAGCAAATTTTAGAAAAGAAAATTGGGAAAGGAGACGAGGTGCATTTGGCCTTTATTGATTTGGAAAAAGCTTATGATTCGATCCCAAGATGTAAACTATGGGAAGCATTACAGAGTTTAGGCATTAATAACCACCTACTGTTGATTATACAACAACTGTACGAAGATAATTTCTCGTATATTAAAATAGAAAATCAGCTCTCAAATCCCATAAAAACAACAAAAGGCCTTAGGCAAGGATGTAGTATTTCCCCACTATTATTTAATTTATACGTGGAAGTGTCATTGCGAAATTGGAAAAGACACTGCGAAGGAATGGGCATTCCTATAAACGACAAACATCTCTTTACCCTTAATTTCGCAGATGACCAGGTAGTCTTAGCCCAAGACGCTTATGACCTAGAGTTTATGATCAGAAGATTATACACCGAATATGAAAAATGGGGTCTCCAAGTCAGTATTCAAAAAACCGAATATCTGGTTGTAAATTCTGACATAAAGTTTGACATCACTATTAGTAATGACGTCACTGTTACACAAGTGGAAAGTTTTAAATATTTAGGTGCCATAATTGACAAAAATGGTCTAGGAAGGGAAGAAATAAAGCACAGAATACACCAGAGCAGGAGAGTAGTGGGCTGTTTAAACTCTTTGTGGTGGAACAAAAACATATCTCTGAAAAACAAAAAAAGAGTAGGACAAGTAATGGTCGAGTCGACTTTATGCTACGGCTGCGAGGTATGGACTATAAATGCAGAAACTAAAAGAAAGCTCCACGCAGTCGAAATGGATTATTTAAGAAGAAGTACCAGAACATCAAGACGAGAACATGTCCCAAACGAGACCATTAGACATCTTATGAAAGCAAATGAAACGGTAACGGACAGAATCGAACGAAGAGGACTAAAATGGTTCGGCCATTTAATGAGAATGCCACACGATAGGTGGCCTAAAAGCGTTTTTCAGTGGAGACCGCCAGGAAGGAATAAGCGAGGTAGACCACGTAGGTCCTGGAATGAGGGGATTGTTTCTAAAATTAACATATAATAATAGGAATACAAGCCTTGAGCTTCGGATTAGTATTTCATACCTAACAATTAGCTAGCATTGATGGCAAACACTCAAATCAAACCTCCTACACTATTATACCGCGGTAAACAAACCATCCCACTAGAAACCAATCAAACAGTATTACCTAAACGCAGCCTAGACCTTGACTCAACACCAATAGATCCTGATCCAAAAAAAGATACCTTTTCGATAGCGGAAAACTCTTGGCAAATAATAAATTTGCAGCACTACAACAGGAACAAGAAACTCAGCAATCTACCTCACAACCAACAAACAATGATAAATGCGCCACAGAACCCACCAGCGTTTCTACATAACTCTAGTAATTATCAAGAAGCAATTAAAGACATTAAAAAAAAATGCTAAAAATGATTTTACAGCATCCTTAAAAGGAACTCAACTAAAAATGAACTTAGAATGCATAGACGATTACCGTCAACTTACCAAATATTATGACGACCATAAACTGGAGTATCATACATTCCACAACCCTGAAAATACTAAATTAAAAGTTATTATTAGAAACGTGCTCATATCCTTCAGTGAAGACGAAATACATCAAGAATTAACCGAACTCAAACACCCAGTAAGCAAAATAACACGCTTGCTAAATAAAAATAAAGTACCAATGCCGTTAGTTGTAGCTGAATTGCCACTGTCTAATGAATCCAAAAACATCTTTAATTTAACAAAACTCGCATACTGTGTGGTCGTAGAATCACGCCGAAAAAACAGCGATATACCCCAGTACACAAAATGTCAGCGCTATGCGCACACTAAAAATTATTGTTTTCTACAGCCTCGCTGTGTCAAATGCGAGGGCAATCGTCACTATTCTGAATGCACTAAAACTAAAGGAAAAAACCTAAATGTAACCTAAATGTGTGAACTGTAGAGCTGAACACACAGCTAATTCTAAAGGTTGTAGCTACTATAAACAAATTAGTCAATCCAATAATACAGCTTTTACACAAAGAACTCCTAACAACTTGAATAATTCTAAAATTCACCCACAAAGGCCAAACACCTCCAGTACAGGCAATATCACATCCAGCAATACATACCTAAATGCTCTTAAAAACGCCAAAAACTCTACTGATAACAACTCGAATCCTCAATCTACAGAACAATCATCAAATCCATTTATACACCAAATACTAATCTCAAATTTAATTACTCCACACATTGACACAATAAAAGACTTCTTCATGTCAGCTATCCCAATTTTATTCATCAATAGCAAATAATCAGAAACTAATCACTAATTTAACAATAACAAACTGGAATGCGAACGGTCTAAAAAATCAAAGATCATTATTTATAGCCTTTTTGGGATAGACATAATATTGACATCGCCTGCGTTACTGAAACTCACCTGATTTCAGAATACCTAAATATAATAGTGTTACGTTTTACGTTCTGTGGCTATTTAAAAATTATACGCCGCTTCTTGTTTTAAGCAGTTATTTACAGCAATTTATCTTTACTCTTTACAAGAAACACAAGAACTATTAACGCGGAACACAATTATTTATAAACTACAGGAACTATTTCTAACAACAGATACAATTTATTTATTTACATGACTTAACATAAATGATTTATATCGCTAGATTTATTTACACACACGCGTTATTTATATGGCAGTTTCCGCATACTTCAGAGCTAAATTCGGGACTGCCTGCTATTTCTGCTGGCGCGTATTTATATCCGCCTGGTGAGTCATTTCTAGAAACTTCGCGGCCTTGCTGGATTTTCCGGCAAACGGTGACGCATCGCGTGCATGAGTCCCCAAGGTCGCTTCTCGAAGCCTGGGAGGCCGTGAGTCATCCGTCCGCACGTGAAAGCAGCTTCAAGGTCGTTACATTGCCCCCACCTTAGGTTGTTCTGTCCCAGAACGAGTTGCGTCGGGTGCCTGTCTCTCGCTCTTGTGGGGGTTTGATGGCGGTATTTGCAGGCGGTGCCCTTCTTGCCCACGGACTGGCTGAAGAAGTAGCAGTCCACCCTGTGCTTAATGCTTCGCAACGGGCTGTAACAGCAGACCTCGATCTGGATGCCAGTCCGGTCGAAGACCACTTCCAGCATGCTGCGTACGACTCTCGAGTCCAACGAATCCAGGTCGCATCCTAATTTCGGCACCACTAGCCGGGTTTCGCCGTTCTTCACCATCTGCTCCTTATGGTCCAAAAGAGCAGACCAGAGCTCCTGGTAACTAGGTTTTTTGTACGACAACCTTTTCGTCACCAGGTAATAAATTTAGCTGTTGCCTTCCTTCAGCTGCAAAGTTCTGCCAACTGGAGGTGCCTGCTCTCGCAGCTGGTCTAACCGGCCAAACTTCTCCCGGAAGGCAGCGGCGATCCCCCTAGACATCCGGAGGTCCTGGGCCACGCAGTGTGCCAGGGAATACCGCCGCAGTGTTTCGAACAGGTCACGCTGCACGTCTGTAGTGACCCCAAATAGCGCAGTCCTCGTACCCCCATAAGCGGCCATAAACTCCTGGAAGGAGGTACCTCCGGTCCCCAGTTGTCTCAGGGGTTGCTCCGTGACAGCCTCCACCTCCTCATTGGTTCCGGAATATGGGGCCAACCGACGGAAGTGGACCACCCTGCACTTTCCTCGAGGAGGTTTCTGGATTTGGTACATCACGTCATTCAGTCGAGCAACTACAGTGTAGGGACCTTCCCAGTTCCTTTGGGGTTTGGGGGAGAGACCACGACGCCTCTGGGGGTTATGAAGCCATACCAAATCGCCAGGCTGGAAACCACCGGCCTCAGCGCGGGCATTATATCGGTTTTTCATTCGGTCGCTGGCACCCTGAATGTTTCGGCGTACGGCGTCGTGGATCTCTTCCATCCTCTTCTTCAGGTTCCCCAAGTAGTCCTCGCCGGCCTTTTCTTCGCCAGGTTTTCTTCCAAATTTGAGGTCACATGGCTATCGCAGCCCGCGCCCAAAGAGTACCGCGGCTGGGGTGTGATTGGTTGTCTCTTGTACTGCCGATTGGTAGGCCATCAGGAACAGGTGAATGTACTGGTCCCAGTCACGCTGATGCTCGAAAACCACCTCGGACAGATGCTTTCCCATGGTTCGGTTCATCCTTTCCACCATGCCGTCGAATTGAGGATGGAGGGCAGTGGTCCGGGTCTTGTGTATCCCCAGTAGCTTGCAAACGTTTTGGAACAGTCCAGACTCGAAATTCAGGCCCTGATCGGAATGTTACTCCAGGGGGACTCCAAAACGGCTGAAGCACTCCTTCACCAGAACATCAGCGACAGTACCGGCCTCTTGATTCGGAAGGGCGTACGCTTCGGGCCACTTGGTGAAGTAGTCCATGCACACCAGGATGTATTTATCTTCCGATTCGGTTTCGGGGAATGATCCAGCGATGTCGATGGCTATCCTCTCGAACGGACTACCGGCGTTGTACTGCCGCATCGGAGCTCTACGTCTACCAACCGGTCCGTTTCCTGTAGCGCAGACTTCGCACCTCCGGCACCACTTTCGGACATCATCTTTGCAGCTCGCCCAGTAGAACCTGTCTCGGACCTTCTGCAACGTCTTCTTCAATCCAAAGTGTCCCCCAGAGGAGCCATCATGCAGATGGCGCAGAACCTCGGCCACTCTACTCCTTGGAACCATCAATTGTGATCTCGTTGCCTTACCGTCCTCATCTTCCAAGATTCTGGTCAGGACGTTGTTGTCCAGCTGCAAGGAGTCCCATTGCGCCCAATAGGTCTTTACCGTTGGGTTGATGGCGGAGACCTCCTGCCAGGTAGGTCGACGGCCATCTCTCTTCTAGGCTATAACCGTGCCTAAGTCGGGGTCGTTCTCCTGGCTGTTCTGCAACTCGTGTAGCTCCCACGAGTCGTCGACTACAATGGTACGATTGATGGGTACCGCACGACTCTCCAGTTTCGAGCAGTGGCCGCAGTCCGCAGGGCAGGGCCTCCTGGATAACGCATCGGCGTTGCGGTGGGCTGTGCCAGGTCGATGATTTATTTCAAAGTCGTACTCTTGTAGTCGCTCGATCCACCTAGCCACCTGTCCTTCAGGGTTCTTGAACTGCAGTAGCCATCTTAGAGCAGCATGGTCGGTCCTCAGCAAGAATCTTCTGCCATACAGATATTTATAAAAATGCTCCACGGACTTGACGACTGCCAGAAGCTCCCTCATGGTTACGCAATAATTTCGCTCTGGCTTGGACAGGACCTTGCTGAAATATGCCAGGACTTTCTCTTGTCCATCTTGGACCTGGGGCATAACACCACCTATTCCGACATTGCTAGCGTCAGTATCGAGGATAAACTGGCCTTCCTGAAGTGGATAGCAAAGCACAGGTGAACTGGTTAAGGCAGTCTTGAGCGTCTCGAAGGCCTCCGCGGACTCAGCATTCCATTCGAACTGTCGTCCCTCTTCCGTTAGACGGGTTAACGGTTTTGCAATGTTTGCAAAGCCCAGCACAAACAGTCGGTAGTAAGTACAGAGAGCCAGGAAGCTTCGCAGTTCATGCTTATCCTTGGGGATCGGCCAATCCTGCACTGCCTTTACCTTACTCGGATCTACTGCTACTCCCTGACGGGATACGACGTGCCCCAAGTACTGTACCTCCTTCTGGAAGATGTGGCACTTCTTTGGACTTAATCGCAGGTTGGCACCTCGCAGTCTACCAAACACTTCCTCCACCACTATGATGTCGTCCAAGCATATCAGGAAGGTCTGCCAAGATAGGCCCTTCAGGACGGTGTCCATCAGCCTCTCAAACGTGGCGAAGACATTGCACAAACCGAACGGCATGACGGAGAACTGCCAGAGCCCAGTTCCGATAGTAAATGCAGTCTTCTCTCTGTCCGCAGGTTCCATTCCGACTTGCCAATAACCGCTCTTCAAGGCTAGTGTCGAGAATTATTGAGAACCGTAGAGCGTGCCCAGGGTATCATCGATTTATGGCAGAGGGTAGCTGTCTTTCTTGGTCACATGATTCAGCTGCCGGTAGTCAACACAGAACCTCGTTGAGCCATCCTCCTTCTTGACAACAACTACAGGAAAGGCCCACGAGCTGCTGGACGGTTCGATATCCCTTGGTTTCGCATGTCCTGGACAATCTTCTCAGCTTCTTCCCGTTTGGCGAGGGGCAACCTTCTTGGATGTTGGTGTATCGGTTGAGGATCCCCAGTATTGATTTTATGTTTAACTACGTCGGTACAGCCTCTGGGATGATCTCCGCACTCGAAAATGTCTTGGTACCGGGCCACCAGATCTTTGATCTTCTTCCGTTCTTGTTGGCTCACGCCCTTGCAAGTAGACATCACGGTGTTAATTAATGCCTTTGGGCAGCCCTTCGCCTTGCCGCCGCTGTCACTAGTAATCGTTCTGACAACGGCGGAGACCAGTGTGCACCTTCCCAGGATTGTGTTTTTCCTGACGGTTGCTGGTTCCCTGTTGACGTTCATCATCCTTACTGGGACCTTAAGCCCAGTCTTTACCAACGTCTTCCCAACCAGGATGCCATGAGTGAGCTCTTTGTCATAATCGGGTTCAATCATTCGCATTACGTTGCAACGGAGATCGCCATCCAGGTATGCATCCACGACCCTCTCGGTTCCTCCCGGCAGAGTAACATCTGCCGCCAATGTAACTCGTACTGCGATATCTTCTCTTGGGTGTAGGGAAAGCTCCTCCCCACCCACGTGCAACACGCCGTGTCCCAGGTCTAAAGTGAACCCATACTTATTCATAACATCCATTCCCAGGATGAACTCGTCCGCAATGTCAGCAATCAGGACCCGATGCTTGAGGGTTTGATTGCCAATCTTTAATGTCAAATCAATTTCCCCATGTGTGGTCACTGCGCCTCCCGTGGCAGTGCGAAGGCGTGTCCTGGTGGGCAGCAGCTGACCCTCGTCCCGTATTACGTCAGACCTGGCGATGGACTTCGTCGCTCCAGTATGTAACAGCAGAGACCGAACTCTTCCATTTATTTTCCCATCAATGAAGAGGCTATCAGGCTGGCGTTGCACGGAAGACACATGGATGAAAATCTCTGGGGCATGGCAATCACGAGTCGACTCTCGCCCCTTCTTGTCGACCCGTATTAGTTTTCCGACGGCTCGTCAGACGCCCGGGCTCCTTTCTTCGGAGAACGAGCCATAAGATGACCCATCTCTCCGCAGCTCCAACAACGGGGTCCCTTCTCCTTCGTTTCCTGCTTTATGAGTCGTCGCACCATGTCCTCCATGGATTCAGGCACCATTTCTGTCGTGGCGACACCGCGGACACAACCATGTCCTCTGGAGGCACTCCTTGCCGCTTCGACTTCCAACGCATGGGCTAAGGCCTCTCCCAGTGTCTTATGGCGCCCCAGACGTACCGCTTGCTAAGTATCGGCGTCTTTCATTCCATCTATGAATGCTTGGACGGCTAGCTGTTCCAGGAAGTCCTCCGGCGTCGATGGGTACGCGAGCCGAACCAATCGAGCAACGTCGGCCTCAAGTTCTTGCAGAGTCTCCCCCGACTTCTGAATTCGGTTCTTCAACTGGGCACAATGCACATGCTGAAGATGACCATTGCCATAACGCCGTTCCAGACGATTCACCAATTGCTGGAAGTCCCTCTGCTGATTTTCTGTAATCATTTGCAGAACATTCAGGGCATCCCCTCGCAATGTCAGAATCAATGCGGTCGCTTTGTCTGCCATTCCCCAACCATTAGCGACGGCTGCGGCTTTAAATTGCTTCAGGTATGTTGACCATGGCGTTTTCCTATCGTAAGAGGGCAGTTTTATATGCAAGCCAGATGTTGCGGGCCTCACTGGGGCAGTATCTTGGAAAGGAGCAACCTTAGGGGTATCAACTCTCAATAAGGTAGGCTGATTTACCGCAAGAGGAGGAGAGAAGCCAGCAGATTCAGAGGGAGTTGGTTGGCCTTGACCACTTAGTAACTTGGTAACTTGTTCCTGCAACTCCAGTACGTCACCTTGAAATCTGATTACCTTTCTCTCCTATCGCTAGATTTATTTACACATACGCGTTATTTATATGGCAGCTTCCGCATACTTCAGAGCTGAATTCGAGACTGCCTGCTATTTCTGAGGCGCGTATTTATATCCGCCTAGTGAGTCATGTCTAGAAACTTTGCGGCCTTGCTGGATTTTTCCGGTAAATGGTAACGCATCGCGTGCATGAGTCGCCAAGGTCGCTTCTCGAAGCCTGGGAGGCCGTGAGTCATTCGTCCGCACGTGAACGCGGCTTAAAGGTCGTTACAATAGTATATACCGTAACGACAGGAATAACTCCTACGGTGCAGGAGGAGTTGTGATAATCATTAGAAGCACCCTAATGACATATCCGATTGACATGGAGGAATTGATAACCCTCGAATCCATTGCAATTAAGCTGAGAATGTTAGACAACAGTACCCTTAAAATTGTATGTGCATACGAGTACAAACAATTAATCCCAACAGATATCATGACAGTTTTTGAAGAACAACTACCAACTCTCCTCACAGGAGACCTAAACTGCAAACATACTATTTGGGGATGCAGAGTGACTAACCCCAATGGGATAAAACTGCATAACTTTTCCACTACACACAACGTACACATTATGGCACCATCCGAGCCAACGCGATATCCATATAGAACAGATCATGAACCTGATATATTGGATATTGTACTACATAAAAACTTTAACAAAGCTTGACTCTGATCATCTGTCAATTGTCATGACATTTAATAACTACCCGAAAATAATTCTGAAACTTCCGAGACTCATCAATGGACCAATTGACTGGGATATACAAGGTGTCCCAGGGTGTCATAGATTTCTTACGTTATAATAAATCGATTAAACCTAATACGAGTATACCTTAGTACAAAGTCCCTTCAGTAAGTTATAGGGCCTTGAAGTTCAATTTTTTATTTTTTTTTTTTTTTGTTAATTTTCACAAATGTAGAGATATCGATTTCAGTTTTGGTATACATACTTACTATTATGTACTGCACTAACACATTATTTTTCATAAATTAGACTTGCCTGTAAGAGGAACTTTACCTATCTTTGAAAACTTTTTAACTCTAACTTCGTTATCTGTAATACTTTTTGAAATTTTAGGTTATTATCTAAAAAAGAATTAAAAAGCACAAAAATAATGTACTGGTATTTCATAAGCGTAAGAGCAACCATTTACCTTAAAATGCCTATCAAAGGTTTTTGGTTGCCATTAAGACGTGCAATTATCAATTTTTTAGGAAAATGACTTGATTTTCACGTTGAATTTTGTGGACTATAAAAAGCAGCACATTGAGGTCTTTTAAAAAACACAAAAAATTGGGAAGATGATCTGTTTTAAGCCAATTTTATCTATTAAAACATCAATTTTTTATGGAAACTACCCTGTTTTTATGGTCTTTTTAAAAATGCGAGCCAGATTTTTATGCTTAAAATAAGGAAAACCGCCCCGTTTTTAAAGGTTTCTTAAAAAATGTGAGCCAGACGTAACAACTGAATCTGTGGTTTTTATTGAAAAAAAATGCATAAAAAATAGGAAAATGACTAAGAAAACTAGGCAATAAAATCTGAGTTAAAAAGTTACACATATTAGACTACTAAAATTGTTAAGACAACCATCGATGCCAGAGGTCCCAAATGGAACCGCTGAAAATCTGCTCATTTTAGTTGTGTTTTGCGCATATATTTAATATCTACTTAGTCCAGTCATTAGATACATAATAATAGTGTTTTGGTGCAAAAGATTGCGGAGTTTTGAAACTTAGTAGAAGTGCAGACTTGGAGGTCCTTAACATTCACCTAAGTTTGCGACCTCATGACACCGCCGTTAGCGCAACCATTTTGAACAAATGGCGGCCAAAATCAGCTTCTGGCATATAACTTGGTTCCTGTAAGTTTTAGAAAAAAAATGTCACATGAAAAGTTGAAGATAATCAAATTTGCTACAAATTCATTTTCATGTTTTTTTTGTAAAACTAATAATTTCCAAGTTACAGGGCCGAACAGTAGGGAAAGCTTTCTAAAATCTTGTAAAAGGGCATTTGCAGGATATTTTTTTATCAATTTTCTCCAAACTAGTCTACCTAAAGTAGTCTAATCTATGTATTAAATAAATAATTATACAGTGATATAAACACTTTGTTGTCTGTATATGATTGGTGGTACTATTGAAGGTAATTACTTGGTAGAGTAGTACCAGGATAATTTCTTTATATAAGAATCAACACATGCAAGCGTGGAAGTTTGTTGATCTAAAAAGTAGGCTGGATCAGCCGAATAATACTGACTGTCTCGGCAATGTCTTCCAGTGACATTTAGTTATTTGTGAGTTGACAAACTAAATAAAGCTTAAGTATGTTTGCAACTGTGGATGTGCGAAGAGTTTAGCGCCATCCTCTTAAGCACAACGGAGTAGCACGTGGATATGCGGCCAACGCGTATGACCGTGACCAGTACGATGTGGAAAAAATTGCAGAATGGCTGTTGCAACATACAACATAATCCGTTTCCGCAAGTCGATAGTTTTCTCTCATCAACAGTGGCGTCGTTGGCGTTAAAACATTAAATTGCCACATGGCACAAGAAATTGGTGCTGCGGCTATGGCGAAGACTGTGGGCAATCATTTTGGTTCGATAGAATTTAAGCGTAAAGATGCGTTGCTTTCATTAGAAGCAGCTAAAAGCAGTGTCAAAGTTGACAATATTCCTATTTTTATCAATCCGCTGTTGTTATTTCAAAGAATCTGTATCGCCAAGAAAGCGATGGGGAATTCAAAAGTTATTTTAAGTTTGAACTCGCCCCATATCCCCTATCGCTATTTAATGAGGATGGCACGCGAAAGGTAACAAAATCGTCACTGTTTAAAACATTTTCTCCAGTAAACCAGCCTGTACAACCGGATAACAACATCTTGCATATACTGGAAGGCGCAGAAAGATATCGATGCTCTAGAGCACATGTATCCAGTGATGTAATTTTCGATGAAGCGATGATTCCACCTGTCTCCCAAGAAAAATTATTGTTGAGCGATACTAATAAAAGGAATTTGATTTCCATGTTAATTACGAAGTTTGAAGGGACAAAATTACACAGCAAAACAGGCAGTCGAAGTTGCGGATGTGCCCATCATTCAGACAGCCATCTACATGTCATCGTCTTTTACTCGTGTGTTTGTTCTGGGAGAAGATATAGATTGGTTGATTCTTTTAACTGCAAAGGCGAGAGATCAGGAAAACTTTTTTTGCTAAAACCATCGAGAGGGAAAGTTGCGGAAACGCTGTATTCGACGCGGAGCCTGAAATACAAGGACGCTGTCGTGAAGAACATTTAGTTTTTACATGCAATCAGTGGTTGTGACACAACTCCTGCCCTTTTTAATCAAGGGAAATTGAAGTTCCTCAGTCTCCTGGATACAAACGACTCGTTGGGAGAATGTAGAAATCTTCCAAGACCTCGAAGCAGATGTTGACGCTCTCGCTGCAGCTGGTGAAGCGTTCTTATTGGCTTTGTATGGCGGTTTGAAAAGGACGCATTGGATTCGCTTCGCTACCAGCATTTTACGAAGTCTGTGTCCAAGAACAAATTAAATCTCGCATTCCTGCCACCCACGAGAGATGCTGCAAGACAGCATTATCTGCGAGTGTATGACCAAGTTGCGATGTGGTGTAGTAGAAAAAAAGATTCTGGGCAATATGGCTGGCAAAAAACGAGGAACGGGATCGATGCTGTTCGGGCTACGTCAAAAGCAGCCCCCAACGCCATTTTAAAATCAATATCCTGAAAATGTAAGAAGGGCTGTGCAGGAGCGTCGTGTGGATGTCAGAAAACAAGTTTAAAATGCTCAGTGCTGTGTCTATATTGTAACGGGACAGCATATGAAAACATTCCCGATTTGGTAGTGGATTCCGATCCCAAAGACGAAAGACCCAAACGAGGCTGATGACGACTTTGATTCATTGGAGTGGGTGCCGAAGGAGACGGGAGACAAACAATATTTAGCAGATAGTGAATATAATAAACCAGGCACATCCCATAGTACAAAACGGCAGAAACCGTACATGTAAGTTTGGGGTGTGGATTAGGCCTACTGGGGATACCACGATTTAAAAAAACGTCTCGCTCCTGGGCGGTGTGGAAACGAGTTGATAGCCTATGTTTTTATTACTTTACCGCACTAAACTACTTTAGGTAGGCTACCTTATACATAATCGGTAAAAAGTACCATGGAAATGCTACTTATGCGAGATCTTTAAAAATTTGCCCTATTGTTCGGCCCTGTAAGTCGAAAAGTATTAGTCTGACAAAAAAATTATAAAAACTAGTTTGTAGTAAATTTTGTCCTCTTCAACTTTTAATCGAACTCTTTTTTCTAAAAACTACAGAAACCGAGTTATATGCCGAAAACTGATTTTATCCGCCATTTTTTCAAGATGGCGGTGCGAGCAGCGGTCGCATAATGTCGCAAACTTAGGGTCATACTTAGGGCCACCAAGCATAGAATCCTGCCAAGTTTCAAAACTCCGCAACCTTTTGCAACCACAAAAGTATCTAATGACTGGACTAACTATATTGCTAGCGGCTATGAGTGGGAAAGTCACAGCGTAAGTGAGACAGACAATCAACTCTTCGATGTATTTGGTGAGCTGTGCGCAAGCGCGTCGTCCGCGCGGTGGGGAAGTCAACCTCACGGTCTAGTTTAAAATTCGCTTCTAAAGGCGGAGTTCGAATTCTCATGCATGCGCACGAGACGCGTAGTACTCAGAGTGATACTATGTCGGCGCCGTAATGTTTTCGCGCGTTCCCAGGCGCTGCTAGCAATATATGTATAATACATAAAGTAAGTTTTTTTCCTATAAAAAATTTCAAGGTGGAGATAAAATTGGCAAAACTGCTTTTTTAAAATTATTAGAAAATTTATTTTTCGACGACTGACACCGAAAGTAGATTTTTCTCACTGTCATTTGACAACAGAAAGTTGGCATTCGCCGCTCAGCGTGCGTTTTCAGCACATTGCCGCTCGCCGAGAGTTTTGGATTTCCGCGTGAGCAAAACAGGTAGGCACCACAAAGTAACCACTAATAGAGGAGTTTCTTAAATGCACCTGTCAAATAATTGTTAGGGACTGGCCCACCCGTCGGAGGGCGCTAGTGTCGCCACTCGGCAATACAGTGCCTTTATACCGATAGGGCCACAATTATATATAACAGCAATGAGATAACATGAACAAGAAGATAACACGTATTGCTTGAGTAAGAAAGAGATAAACATAGTAGCAAATATTCGAGAAGGCTTGAAGCATAATTTAATTATGACATTTGTCAACTAAACATGCCTACTAAAATAATTTTTTCGTATGGCCATCTCTTTCTTACTCAAGCATTCTATTTTGTTATTCATGTTATCTCATTGCTGTTATATATAATTATGGCCCCATTGGTATAGACAGTGGCGACAATGGGATGTCCTATTTTTGATTGGCTTCCTAGATCACGTGGTTTTAGCCGCCATGTTTAGGCTAAATCACCTGTGATTCGTGTTATACTTTTGGCAATACTGAAGTGTATTGTCAGTCTATGTCAAATTCGAGGTTAGTAGGTTAGCTTTTGCGTCAGTTTTGACACAAACTGACGCAAATCTTAACCTGCAAATCTCGAATGTTTTCAGTACTGCCAAACGTAAAACACGTATCACAGTCGACTCTGATTACGGATTTAAATGAACTCCCATTAGAAATTTGCCTAAATATGGCGGCCGGGGTGTGGCTTAGTTGTATTGTCGCCACTGTCTATATAAAGGCACTGTACACTCGGCAAGGTTGTGAACCAAACTATAATTAATGATAGGTCGGTATGTGAAGAAGTGTTGTTTCAAATTGTGTCGATTTAGTGTAGGAGACACAAATTTTTCAAAAGCATAAAAAATCTACTAATAGAAACGTTTTCTGAATACATCTGTCAAATCAAATAATTATTAGAGATTGGCCCCCCCGTCAGGAGGCGCTGCTGTCACCTGTCCGCTACAGTCTCTTTATATACAACAGTCTGGCCATAGGAAATGTCACTTATGACATAAGACAGAATATGGCCGCCTCCAGTGGCGGGTCAAAAGCAGTGGCGGGGTTGGTGTTGGAAAATGGTTTAATTAAATAAATGCTTAGTATAAATAAATATATGACTAAATAGTAAAACAAACAATGTCGTATCAAGGAGATATTATAAATTTTATTTACAGTTAGTGCTCACATAAATAATAATAAATCTACAGAACTTAAAGTGATCCCAAAACTACTAAAACAGTGAGTATACAGTCTAATACGATTAAAATTACTTTTCATAACTTTCCACTTAATTTATATAGCCTACATTGTGCATTGCCACAGAAGTACAACTGCATTTGCTTCGTTGTGTATTTTGCTTTTTCGTTTTCGTTTCAGCTATTTTTAAACGAACACCGATAAATTTGGATATAATAAACTTTTCTAATTGATTAAAAGTTGCAATATGTGTTACATCAACAATATGCATTTTATTTATATAACATGCTTTTACATTTAGATTCTATTCTGACCTTTTATGTTATTCTAATATGCTCAATTAACCTGTTTGACCGCAAGCCCCGCTTTTTTATTTTTAGGGAAGCTTTTCACCTTAATACCATGTTCAGACCAATACACAAGACTCCATACCTAAAATTTAAACGTTGATAAAATCAGTTCTTTGGACGGCTAATGTAATTTTAAAATTTGACCACTTGTTTATAAAGACATTGGTATTTTCAATGGCTATAGGCTCCGAAGCAGACGATAAAAAAGTAAATAATGTTAGACCAGCATTATCCTTAAGTCTTTTTTGCCACCAACTCGTGTTTTTTCACACATACAATCTGCAAAATGCTTTTCACAAATTCTTGAATTTTCATTTGGGTACCAATTTTCTCCATTAATTTTTTTGTCCATAAGTTCCGTCTGTCCCTATTCCTAAGGAAAGTTTCCGTTAGCACACAGTTTTCAGATTTGCTTTTACATCCGACTGCACACTGCACAGCGATATCTCATATCTTAAGAAAATTTTTGAAATTGATAAAATTCTTTAAACCTTGTCAGCTTACCGTTAATAAATTATAGTTCTAGTTGTTTCTAAAATGTATGATCAGTTTTTAACTATGTACTCGCATTTTAAACGATTTTTGTTGATTGAATGTCAACTTATTTTATTTGAGTAAATGTGACTTTGGCATTTTTGAAATTTAAATCTTATTGTCAAAATGACGCAAGACATAAAATGGCGGCACCAATGGGAATCGTGACCACATATGGCCAGACTGTTAACGTTAGTGTATATAAAGCGACTGTACTGTCCGCTAGAGTCCCTGTATATAATAAGGTAAGAGTTGGGACATGTGCGATGCCCGTTTTTTATTGGTTGGAACCAATCTCATGGAGTATATGTTTTTACACAATCTGACAACTCGTTTTCAAACTGAATAACGAAATATCAAAGTTTATTTGCTGTCACTATGACAGGCTGCTCAGCACTTAATTGTAGTAATACAAGTCAGGCATTTTATTTTCACAAGTTTCTCAAAAAATCAACGCTAAGAGACGTAGTGGAATAAGAAATTCTTAAATATGGATGGATTTCGCTTGTATAATCAGCATTTCACAGGAGACCAATGGCTAACAAAATGTCAGTGACAAGAATATCTATGAGCTTCAAAAGATTATAGAAAAGTATTAAAACCAAGTTTCAACTATACTAAATGTTTGCCGATTAGTATTTTAAACCATAATAACAAGATTTTGAGCAATGAACTGACAAGAGAAGAAACCACAAAATTGAAAATTTAGAAAATATTTTCAATCCTGGTCAAATTAATGCTATTTATCGCAAAACCAACTGCTTCATTCCATCGTTCAATGAAACTGCCAGGGCCGCATTACATCTTAAATTTACCTTTGGAGCCAGTGGTTATAATAGCTTATTAAAGCTGCATTTACCATATCCTTCCGTTTGAACATTAAATAGAAAACTGGAATGTTTAAAACTTGAAAGTGGAATTTTACAGGATGTATTTACATTTTTGAAATTATATGAATCACTAAGAAAGTATATACCTATAATTACCCTGGACAAAATGAATTAGAAAAAGTACATAGATATGCTGCGTGGCTTCTGATAAATTTGTTGGTTGGATTACTCTCCCGAATCATACTGTGATTGCTACTCATGATTTAGTGTTTATGTTAGCTGGAATTACAAACGTTGGAAGCAATTAAAGTTTCTTCATACCTAATACGTAATATATTTTCATTAGTAAATAGTAAATGTTTAAAAATAATGACAATGTCAAATCGAAGAATTTATTGACATGCATATTGTCACGCAAGGATTATTTGTCAAATCAAACAAAACTGAAGTTTAACAAGCGAAAAAAACTTCGATGAGGAATCAAGTGGTATTTGACATTGGTTCCACATGTCCCAACTCTTATCTTACTATATACAGGGACTCTACTGTCCGCTATAGCCCCTCTATTACAAATAGTAGCGACATCATGGGGCAAACCTGATGCAAACATGAAAATACAAAAAGTTACTAAACGGTCAATTTCAGTGTAAACAGTGAAAAAGTAACAGATCTGAATACCTGAAATTCTTTTCTGCCACTATTTTTACACTTATCGACACAACATCCTGGCATTTCCACGTCCTCGACTTCAAATTAGCCCCCGAAGAGAAAAATTAATAAAAACACGACAACTGTCAATGTCACATTTTAATTTATTTATGCAACTTCCTAGGCGATTTTTAAATATGCTGGGGACTTAAGGGATACCAACGTGATTTTGCCCCAGCGGCAACATCAATCGTTGTCGCTACTATATGTAAATATAGTGGCTATACTGTCCGCTTTTTGAAAAGTGCGTATACTATAGTAAACTCATACGTCAAACTGACACCGACAAATCATTTAAAATGCGTGAAAAGCATTTTGAACCAAAGTAAATTGTTGCAATTGAGCACGAATATTGCTATTTGAATTACTTAAAATATATTTATTATTCGCAAATATTTTGTTTCAATTTTTCATAATTATTGTAAACTTCAGAACCTATAAAGATTTTGCATATTCCGATTTATGCGGTTCAAAACTTTAAAATCGAGATTCTGATGAAGGCAAATTATGTATATGCATAATTTGTATTGGTGTTGACGGCATATCCTTGATTAATCCAAATATCGTAGTAATGGCGTATTTAAATTTTGCCGCTTTGCTGGAATAGTTTCTGGCCCACCCATTGTAGGGCGCTGAAACTTTTGTACAAGCTTACTATGGGAGAAATCGCTCTATTAGTGGTTGCTTTGCTTTGTGGTAGGCACGTTCGAATGTTTCCTTGACAACGCCCGTCATTTGTTGAAATAACCGCGTCACATGTCATCGACTATGCGAGTAATTTTAAATTGATTGTCAATTCATTTTTTGAATAAAATAAAATATGATTATACAACTCATTATAAATTTGGCCAATAGTAATTGAGAATTTTACTTAGTTACTAGGTATAGATAAACGGATATACCCTTGACGACGTGGTATAATCACTTCGGTGTTTCGCTGGGTCCAACAAAGCAAAAATAATGGATAATAATAATCTAGAGCCATGATGTAATAACTGTCTATTGCAAATTCGAGGTTAGCAGGTTAGGTTTTGCGTCAGTTTTGACGCAAACTGACGCAAAACCTAACCTGATAACGTCGAATTTGACAAAGACTTACAGTGCCACCAACATAAACAGTGCCACTAACACAAACAGTGCCAACCTAAGAAATAAAATAATTTATTATTATCGCTATATTCATTATATAATCGTAACGAATACCACTCGAGCAATCGAAAATAATTATTATTTTTCACTCGTAACTCGACGTAACCCTTTTTTGCAGATTACGTCTCGTTACTTAGAAAATAATCGATTATTTTCGATGCTCTTGTGATATTATAACTGATTATTTTCGCCTTAAGAATATGCTCAGTCGTCGAAAAAATAGTATGTATGTTTCGAGATAAAAGTCTTCTTGCCGCTTTTGTATGATTGCTAGTTTCGACTTCGCCTCAACCAGCAATATTTATGCGCAAGCGGCAAGAATGCACTTTCAGATCTTAACATACAATATACTATTTCTTCAGGTTTTTCTGTAAACGACTTGTGTTATTTTGATATTGAAAATTAAATTGACAGCTTTTCTTTTTTGAAACTGAATACGCGTAAAAAACTGAATATGTTAAAATTAATTGTAAAAAGCATTTCTAAAGTGTGCAGAGGAACTGTTGGATCTGCAGCCTAACATACTAGAAGAAGACGTTTATGAAAGATTCGAAAGAGCTTTTGAAGTACATAGAACTTTAATGCCAAATTTTAAATTTTCCACCAGTTTTTAGTTCTAAAAAGTTACTAAAACAAATTCTACCAACATATATTTTTTTAAAGGAATCTAAGTTATACCAACATAAACACCAAATTCTTTGACCTTGAAAATTTTTATATGAAAAAAAATAATAGAAATTAATTGATACAAGATAATTTTTAGATTTAAAATCTATCAATTCCGTAATTATTAAAGAGTCATTGGTTTGAATAGTATGCAACCAACATTACAACATATTAATATATATATATTTTTTTTAATTTCTTAGTAACGTTTAAATTTTACGACATAATGGCGTCAACTGAATTTGGTGGTTTTTACTTCCTTTTACAATAAAGGAAGTATTGGATTCACCCCAAAAATTCGAAATTGAGTTTTCAACAGATCTTCACGTTTTAGAGTCCCGTGATCCCAAAAAACATTTTTTTTTCATTGGTCTGTGTGTCTGTCTGTGTGTCTGTCTGTGTGTCTGTCTGTCTGTCTGTCTGTGAACAGAATATCTCAAAAACAAAAAGCGGTATGGCGTTGAAACTTCATATATAAGTTTTGTGTACTATGTATATGAGACAGCAAGCTTTTGAAAAAAATCGCATAACCGGAAGTAGGTGTTTACTCTTGTAATTTTTCATTTTTTTTCGATTTTTTTTAAACTTTACATTTTTATTACATTTTGAATGTGTATTGATGTGAGATAGGTGATTTTCCAGTTGAATACTTCTAAAATGGGTTTCTTTTGTTTTTTTGTCAATTTTTTTTATTAACTCTAATTTTAAATAGAACGCCCGGTATATTATTACATTTTTGAATTCAGTTTAAAATTCTAGAGAACATTTTTCTCTTCAACGAACGCTCTATTTTGTACCGTTTTTGCAGAATTTGTAATTTTTGAAAATTTTTGACAAATGCTTAAAACATTTTAAATCAAATTTTTGGCTAATTATAAGATCACTGTAAAAGGAAGTTGTGTGCGTGTATCACACCAGATTTTTTAAAATTAGGTTTGGGGGGCTATTGACCGCTTTGACCGTGACGTTAGGGACCTCCACGATTCTGCTGATGACAGCCATGACAGCTGTGATTTGCGCATAACCGGCAGTTGACTCAAAGACAAGAACAGAGTCCAGAGTCGACTTGTTACTGTTTTGTGACTTGAACCTCGTGTTAAATAAAAAGTGTGGTTAATTAAAAGTAAGTTAAATTTAAAGTAAGCACTCTAGTAAAAATAATACATATAATTTCACTTTCAGATGACAGACCACAAAATTTGTGAACTTCAGATGAAGTTGCGGGAATCGGAATTACTGCGGAAATTGAATGAAATGGAATTATCGAAAAACAATGAAATACATCAATATCAGGTGAAATTGAATGAAATGGAATTATCGAAAATTGAATGAAACATGAATATGAGCAGTCCAAACAGCGATTAGAAGCGGAAGCTGTAAGTATGATATTTATTGTTGTTGATTACTTTATTTAATGTAAATTTCCATTGTTAACTTTTAGAGAACCGCAAATTGGGAACACCTCAAGACATATGAAAAAATACACTTGAGAAAATTTATAGATAAATTTGAAGAAAAACGGTTAGAAAAAACGCCTTGTACCTGGTCGAGAAGAAACATGGAGAAAGTTAACCAACCTACAAAACGTGAGAAATTTACAAAATATGCCACAGAAAATGTGGAGTCTTTGAAGATTTGGGGATTTGAAGGTCCCGAGGATTTTATCGAGACATTTATGCATCTCTATAATAATGTCCTTAATGATGCTGCACATTCAGTTTTCGTCATCACAGACGATATAATAATACCTCGCGAGATGTTCAATGATTCACAATTTCGTGTACTTGGCTTTCTCTGGGAAGCTAGTCTTCACCCGATAGATAAATTTAAAATAGGTTATGCATTTAGCCCTGCAGAAAGCGTTAGTTCACTAAAGATAACTGCTGAGGCTGCAGATAACATTTAACCGATTGCATCGAGCTTTATGCAACGTATAAAGCAAATATTGGTGCTTTGAGTTCGTATGTATTGATGCCACCTTTCGGTTTTACAGATTTTTAAAAATCTACAGTTGTAGCAGCCCCCATTACGCCCCTTTGTATATGATTAACTGCGTTATTTGTAATTAGGTAATTGCGTTATTCCTCATTAAGGCCTAATTTCTTTTGCTGTCGTTTTTAAATTCACATAAACACCTATCATGGATTCGACTTGGTTATCGATGTTATCGTTATCAATAATCTAACCTTCCATACTTTATTCTCTATTGTACACTAAACGTTTAGTTATAGCTATAACCGTTTTTTGTTAATTGTAAATTTAACAAGAACGTTACAGTGTGCAAATGTAGTAATTTGATATTATCTATTTAACTTTGTCAAGATTCAACCTTTCTCAATTATATACTCAATTAAAAATTTTCAAAAAATGCTTAAACTTAGGTGAATTATAAATATATCGATAATTGAAAATATTGATAGGTATCAATTTCAATTGTGTTAATTATATTTGTGGATCTAATATTTGATAATTATATATTTATATTCGTGGGATTTATTGCGTCTCTGACATTTGGGATTTATCGGGAAACTACCAATTTGTTGTTAATTAGGAAAGAAAGTAGGGGATACATGGGAAAGAAGAACCAATAAAGAACTACAGGAACTATACAACGACATAGATATAATAGCTATAGTGAAAGGACAAAGGCTGAGTTGGTTAGGGCATGTAACAAGGATGCACAACAGCAGGATTCCAAAAAAACTAATGGAAAGTAGTATAGGAGGGAAAAGAAGAAAAGGAAGACCGAGATCAAGATGGAAAAAGGAAGTAATGGAAGATGTAGAACAATGCGGTATCAAAAACAGGCACGAGAAGACTAGTGATAAAAAAGAGTGGAAAAAAACAGTTAAACAAGCCATGGGCCTACTAGGCCTTAGTGCTACATAATAATAATATATTTATATTCGTGGGATTTATTGCGTCTCTGACATTTGGGATTTATCGGGAAACTACCAATTTGTTGTTAATTAGGGTGCCGATTATTTTTTATATTAAAAGCATTTGTATTTAAAGTTATTGCCTACATTTTCTTTGTTTGCAAAGTATTTTGCCTCTAATTAATATCGTAGATGTGAAAGCCTTGGGCCAGTAAATCATTTCCATTTTGTGTGCACCACTATTCTAGAACAAATTAGTGTGGAGCTCTTTAGTGCGATCAGTCTTATACCTGACACCTCTTATAATTTCAACCTTGTTTAACTCGAGAAAAGATATGATGAATTAGTCTCTTGGAACATCTAAGAGAATATAAGAAACCAACCAGCAGTTCTGAAAAAAAAACTTCAATTTAGGAGATACAATGAAATTTTTAATACCATACACAAAAGCTCGATGTCAAACTGGTACAGCAGACTCTGACGAAGATGATGAATTTGAGAAGAATTCTCAAATTGGGAGCAGTCAAAACATTATGAACGATGAAAAAAGTGTAAATTCTTCGTATATTCCGCACGAGAATATTGAAGATACTAATCCCAAAGGTAAAGAAGTTAATAAAATGTTCACTTCTGGCTTATTGGAAAATCATACACTTCCTTCCACGTCAACGAATGTTGCAAAGGTTCGTTTTCAAGGAACGCAAAATTCAAAATACATACTGCAAGTTGGTAAAACATAGCAGTACAATATTTCAGTGTCTTCAGCAATAAGTGGGTATCACATAAATACAAAAAAGATAGAATCATTCGACGACGAGAACAGTGACTTACTTTTCCTAATAAGCTTATGACTTGATTTTAAAGCGTTACTAAAAGAGACTGTTTAAACAGTGCTTGTTTGTTATGATGACATTTTAAGTGAAGATAATGTACGTGATACTTTACCTACATGCCCCTGTTCCATCTTCGTATTCTTTTGCAGTATGACTGAGAATGAAAAGAAATACACTAACCTTGTTAATGTTTTATTATTACTTTATGTGTTCTAACCTTCGAAAGTTATATTATCAGAGGCAATATAATAAGTGTATGCCTATTATCGATAATTTTTGTATGAATATTATGAGTTACAATCCCAAAGCTGAAAATATGAGTCCGTAGAACTGCATCAGGATTATAACGAAATGATATTCTTAAAAAATTATAGATTATTAGGCATACTTCCAATTATATCTAGGAAGAGAATACGAAAGGGGCCATAATTATACAGATTGCGGCAGGCAACTAGGACCATTGCAAAAGCAAGGAGAATATGTATGTGGCCGTCGTGGTGTTTAACAAACGAACAATCAATGTGCGATAGCGGTAGGTTGTTAGGATCATTATAAATACAAGCAAAGAGCATATATGCTCTTTGATACAAGGTATATATTCGTTTTTCTAATTTTTTAAATACAATTACGGCCACATGTAAAGTCCCTTTGCTGTTGCTATGGTCCTAGTTGCCTGCCGCAATCTGTATATAACAGCAATAAGATAACATGAACAACAAAATAGAATGCTTGAGTAAGAAAGGGATGTCCATACGATAAAATTATTTTAGTAGGCATATTTAGTTGACTTATGTCATAATTAAAATAAGCGTCATGCCTACTCGAATATTTACTACTACGTTTATCTCTTTCTTACTCAAGCAATACGTGTTATTTTCTTGTTCTTGTTATCTCATTGTCCGATGGGGCCACAATTATATACAGTGAATTTATTTTATTGCGCAATATAGTATTTCCGTTTCCATGAGGATGTGATTGTTACTATTGCTTTCATGTGTAAATGCGTTTATTTTAAAATGCAATATATGAACCGTAATTTTACTGAAAAACAAGCATCAGAAAGGACAACAGGGCATGTAATAACCCACATAATTGCAGTAAAGTCTTGTGAAGTCTTTATTCCATTTGCTCACCAGAATTCCTTTCTTTGTAGACTATATTATGTGTTTACATACTCAGTAACGTTTCCATATTGCATTTAAAAATAAACGCATTTACACATTGCGCGTTATAATAAACTCCCTGTATAACAGCAATAAGATAACATGAACAAGAAAATAACACGTATTGCTTGAGTAAGAAAGAGATAAACATACTAGCAAATATTCGAGTAGGCCTGACGCTTATTTTAATTACGACAGATGTCAGCCAAGCATGTCTACTAAAATAATTTTTTCGTATGGTCATCTCTTTCTTACTCAAGCATTCTATTTTCTTGTTTATGTTAGCTCATTGCTGTTATATTACTATTTTATTACCTGAGTATCAATGCTAATAATCAATGTTTGCCCGAGATAAATTTTTTGTAGCTTTTCTACTTAAAACGCACGACCTAACATTTTTAAATTAGTTCATTTGACACGTGAAACAGAACCAAGTTAGCTCGTACCAAATCGAAAATCGCGAGTCGCTATATTGTCAGTATAGTAGAAGGTCCTATTGGCCAATGCCTTAAATTGAAGAGATAATGATTGGCTGAAGATTTAACGAATTATATTCTCAGTTCTATAAATCTTTGCTTATCTTAATATTACAAGCACCTTTCTTCAACTCCTGAGGTCAGTTTGAAATGTGTATCCTTCTTAGTTATGCGAGGTGCAATATCGGAAACGAACCTTGTAAATATTTACAAAGACATTCCGTAATATGATTTAAATCTGTCTGAATGATTACTTACCTAGTTCTTTTGTGACATTAGCTCCAGCCTAAATTAGTATGTCTAGGCATAATAGTGCGTTCACATTTGGACGCTGCGAAACACGCCACAATCATGTACTTGAATCTCTTGTGCGCGCGGATTGAAGATAAATCAAACTGACCTAGCAATGTGTGACGACGCATAAGGCAAGAGTTTCGCGCACTCCTCAAATTTTTCTAATAATACTCGACTGAGACCCCGAAAGATATATAACGAAGGCACCCACACTACTGAAGGCACTTCGATTCAACGACCCCCGTCTAGGCAGCTCTAACAGGAAGACCTACCGACCTCTCTGGGGGTACTAGAAGCCGCTAGTTTGAGATATAGACTTGCCCAAAGAAACCGTCCAGAACAGTAAGACACTTGAGTCCCCAGACCTACCTAGAAATACCTTTTAAGAACTCCTGGCACCGAACTTCCAAACCTAACATCGTAAGGGATAAGCACTTAAATACGCCCCTTGTAGTCACTCTCTATATCGTATTTATGGCTTGCTGCGTATGCACCTAAATCGCCCCCCTTCCCTAGAAACACCTGTGATTCAGCTACCTTTCCCTGCGTCCCTAAGGGTCAGGGCTCTAAACAAAGCCGCAGAAACGACAATAATTACTGCAGAGAGCGCTGCGAATTAGCCATGCGCCAAGACAAATTTACTGCCAGAATTAATTGATGGCAAGACCTACCTGTACAATAGGGTGGAACGAAAACGGCCTTAAAAAAAATTATTTTAGTTTTGTAATAGTGGGCAAAAGTTGCATTTAGGTTCAAAAAGAAGAAAAACAAATGTGGTTGAGGTGCCAAAGAGCTTAAAGTTTGAAAAAAAAATTGAAAAATTATAAACTATGATAAAATATTTTTTATGGTTTTTTCGTACATATAATGTTACAAAAGATAGTTGTAAATACATATACAGTGCGATTGTAAAGTCTGGAACTATCGAAATAGAACTTTTATCAAATGTTTTTGAAAGAAATCTTCGAACACGTCAATTTTTATTTTAAAAAATACATATTTTACTGTAATTGTCACTTTTAGATTGTCTTTTGTTTTTGAGTTATGACGTTAGCGATACTTTTTTTAAATGGAAACCCTCAATTTTTATGATGAATTTGGACACAGCATGAAATTCTAAGACCAAATACTCTAAAAAAAGTATGATACTGTATTTTGAAATTTTCGAGAAAATCGTACGGTTACCAGATCCCCTCAATACTAAAATTTCAATTGGTTCTTTTTCACTCAAATATTGTATCATTATTTATTTAATTAGGAGCACACAACAAAAACGGATAAACAAACTATGAAGAACTGTCATAATTTTAGGGCTAACTCATTGTTTCATGGCTACATGATTTTTATTCGATTTTTGTTTTAATACTTTAATAGCGATTTTCTCGAAAATTTCAAAATATAGTATACTTTTTTAGCGTATTTGGTCTTAGAATTTCATGCTCTGTCCAAATTTACCATAAAAATTTGGGGTTTCCATTTAAAAAAATGATCGCGAACGTCATAACTCAAAAACAAAAGACAATCTAAAAGTGACAATTACAGTAAAATATGTAGGTATTTTTTAAAATAAAAATTGACGTGTTCGAGGATTTCTTTCAAAAACATTTGATAAAAGTTCTATTTCGATAGTTCCAGACTTTACACTCGCACTGTATAAGCATTATAATTGAAAAAAATATTAATTACAGAATATAATAATAAAAAAATATTTTTTAATGTCAAATAGTTTGTATTTTTGCTAAATTTGAAACTTTTGCGAACTATTTTTGTTGTTACAAATAGTAGTAAATAAGGTTGAAATAAAAGCTCGTCAAATCAATTATACACAGTGGGCCAAAAAAAACGGTACACTATTTAAATACTCGTATTTTCAAGGGTAATACCACAAAAGGTGAATATTCTCTTAAAAAATGTTGCCTTGAGTGGTATTTGGAAAGATTATTCAACAATATGGGTAGATGACTTTTACCGTGTTCGACAACACACATTTTTAACGTTTTCCACTATTAATTCAATACTGGAGCTTCCAACACGATTATTATGAGTTTTTAGAACGACGCTGATTTGCAAACTTTGACTTTGACGTTTTGGTGAAATGTCAGTCAAAGGCTACTCACTAAATTAAAATCATTGAAACCAATAGGGCTCGCGTGAAAACACTGTGACATTAGGTGTTTTCAATGGCAGTCAATTTTGATTAGCCGTTTCTGACAAATTGAACAATTTTCATTGGTTCGTTCATTATAGTGTTGAATAATCAGTAATAATACCACGAGACGACTGTGAATCATCAAAAATACTTTTGCTTTCTCACGAAACGGGTTGCTTAGAAACAACACGAGCCGAAGACGAGTTGTGTTTCTACAAAGCAACCCGTTGAGTTTGTAAGCAAAAGTGTTTGATAATAAAGTCGTCCAGTGAGTATTCAATTAGATTATACCACGAATACTAATAAGGGAATTACACTAAAAATGTATTTAATGCGTATCCTAAAAAACTTATTGGAAATAGCATGACATTGACAGCTGACAGCTCAAAATTGAAATCACCAAAACGATAACACCACGGTGTTTTCACTTATTAATACGTGGCCTGAATAGGGATTTTGTGCATTATGAATGGTATAATCAGAAGTAATACTATAAGTACTTCGATATTATCTGGTTATATGTCGATAACTTGTTGCACAATAATAAAAGAGTGTCAGTTTGACAGGTTAAATAGCCCGACCGCGTCAGCGGGAGGATTATTCTGTCAAACTGACACGATTTGTTATTGCGCAGGAAGTTTGAGACGTATAACGTGTTCGAAGAACGCATTGTATTCGATTTGATTATTTTTTGAGTAAATTTCAATATTAGGAACAAATATTTTATTGGCAGCTCGATGTGTTTGTATTAACCTAGCTGAAAGTCATCTCTATGAAAACAACATCAAGTTGACAAAAGTTATGTATTGCGTCGCCTAGTGAAGTTACTCTAGTATAATCGATTTTGTATAATCGAAATTATACAAGATAACTTAACTAAATCCTGCATTCTGATTGGTTGAGATCGCTACGAAAAAAATAATCAATAGAATTTTTTGTATAACTTTGTTTAACCAATCACAACTTTGAATTTGTATTGTCACTTTGTAGTAAAAGTGCTTCAGTTCCATCTATGAACATTGAGCTTTTCGATGATACAATAGTCATTTGAAAATATTAATGACTTACGAGGCCATAAAATCTGTACCGCTTTTTTTTGGCCCACTGTGTATATTTTTTTATTAGAGCACACATAAAAACATTTACTCCCTAGAGACTAAATAAGACAAAAATTTCCTAGGGAGTTTAAATTATGACTGACACAAACTGACGCAAAACCTAACCTGCTAACCTCGAATTTGACATAATTGTGAGCTCTTGTCATACTGACTTACAGTACCACCAACTTTAAAATTTACCATAGGCTACTAATTTTAAAATAATTGTAACTAAAATGTCAATAAATGACGTTTAAAAAAAACGGGGCTTTTGTTTTAAATCTTCCTGCAACGTGAAAAATAGTATATGCAACTCGGAGAGAATGCTATTTTGCTTCAGTGCAATTTCCTGACTCTCGGGCTTCGCCCTCGAGTTAGAAATTGTACCTCAGAAAAATAACGCATTTCTCTCCCTTATTGCATAATCTACTATTAAAGACAGTGAAAGTTCCTTTTTTTATGATTTAAAAAACCCTTAATAATTACAAATGTAATAGCTGCAAAATGTTTGTTTTTACTTCATTGACACATTAAACTGTTTTTTTAACAAATTTTGGCATGTTCTCACGTGAGTAAATTTTTGCTCTTATATATTCTCTTGCGATTGAACCACAGACATTTTGAGCCGATTCGGTCACCGGCTTCACAGCTCTTTCCACTGCTTGCGTGTGACAAGGAAGCCAGGGAAAGTCGATAAGCAGGTTCACTTTACTATTTGGTTGAGCTTCAGATATCTTCCGTATAAAGTCTTTGAGAGAATCACTGGAAACATATTTTACCAAGGGGGGTTCAGTGACATCATTTTCAGCCCATGAGTTCATGTCGATGTAATCCTCAAAGTAATCGTCAAAGTTTATCTGTGGAACCTTAAATTTCCTGGCTCCGCCTCTACTTTCTGTTCTTGCTTTTAAAACATGTCATAAACCAAGTTCTCTTATATGTTTGTTCTCGTCACATAGCATGGATAAAAGGAGATTTTCTGCAGCAGCAAAGTACCCATTTCTTTGAATAACCGCGTCTAGAACGTTCTTGAAATCGTAGATCAGTGATAGCGTGAATATGAGATAAGCTTAAACAGATGTTTGGAACCATAAGTACATGAAGGTTTTAACTTAATGTTAAACCACACAGGTGCACACACTTTAACAATGTATTCAGCCACAGTCTTAAGGTTTTCAGTTGGATGTTTAGTTGCCACATACAATCTAAGTATATGATTTGCTAATGTAAGCCATCTGGAGTGAGGAAGTTTTCCAGGGTTTCTTAAAGATAAATCTAGCTGACAATTTCCACTTAATACAGCGATATACATATCCAATAAATACTTCTGATCTGTAGTTAAATCATTTATGTTCTCCAAAAGAGGAAGGTTACTTTCAATTGGCAAGAAAGTAACCACAGGAAGATTAGCACAGTTTTCCAGCTGCTGAGCTATTTCGCCTTTAAACTCTTTGTTTTACCATCTAAATTACAAAAAATGTCCATGGAATAAACAAACTAACCATTGTAAGGGTCTTCCTATTTTGTTTTCCATCATAGAAATCACACCATTATTATGTTCAGCGTTTACAACGATTCCATCACACCCAATAGCAGTAAATTTAAAAAGTTGTTCGTTGTGTTCTCTATCTTCAAGAAACTCCAGTATACTGTCTGCTATGTCTTTTCCAGTGGCAGATTTAGGTGTTACGTGGCCTAAAAACTTTTAAGTTTGGTTCCTCTATTAGTGAAACGTGCTCTTCTGAAATAACTTTTTTGTACAACTTAGTTCCTCTCTTTTATTAAGCAATTGTTTTGTCTTTTCTTCCATCAAAAAACAATCCTCTATTTTCGGTTATCTGATCATAAAGACTGTCTATAGTGAGATCTCCTCGATTTTTTGATCTTGCTCGTCTAATTTTCATCTTGTCTATTACTTTGGTTTTGCCTTCCCCTGTTATTACCTCTAAGGTACTATATTTATACGAGCAAGCTTGTCCGCCATTTTGAGTTACTGAAAGTGGCTGCAAATTCAAATTCTAGTTACTTTCCAAATAGCATACGGTAAGTCGGAAAAACAACGATCATGTCATTTAATTTTATCCGTCTTAAAAAAGATTGGTTTTTAAACAAATAAAAAGAAAGCAGAAAAAATCGAAACGAAAACACTGTTAACACGCACGTGGTTCAAACTAGAGAACTTTAATAGTACCTTAGTTCAAACAACAGTGACGAGTGACAGAACTCAATAGAACTGACAGATACAGTTGACAGCACAGAACAACACCTACACACTGTATACCTATAGATTTAAATAACCACACTTGAATGAAGACTGTAATTATAATTAGCATCGTAATGGAATGCACCAAGATTAAAATCAGCATGCATTGTTCGTCTGGATCGAGCAGTACGTACTCCAACGGTTTCTAGTCTTGCTTGGTTGACAGACGAGAGAACGCACGGTTACCGGTCAGCGCAGCCAACAGCTTGGCGCTAAAATCCCTGTGACACAAAATTTAGTGGGATAAGCTTGCCTGGTTAATAAAGCACTCTAATTACACCCAAGTCCTGTAAAGCCCCCCCCCCCCTCCAACATCCGCTCCGGCCAAGACTCATGCTTCCGGATGGCAATGCAATCTGTCTTTATCTTTCTATTCATATAAAAACGCCTATTTGAAACTTTTTACTGCATAATCGAGACACATAAAAAAAGTTGCAAAAAGTGTGTTTTTATAAAACTTTAGCGCTCTTGCGGCACCTCAAGACATAATCAAAAAGTAAAAAAAAACTGTATGTCTTTTTTGATATAAAAACTGATTTTTTGACAGTATTAAAGTTAATGATCGCGTTTACGTAACTGACCAAGAAAAGTGCAGTATTTTTGTCAACTACCTGGAAAAAACGTTTACTACTACAATACTAATAATTAACCAAGATTTTGAAAACGAAGTAGCAACTGAGCTAACTAACAATTTTCCAAAGAACCCCAGAATGATACATCCTACTTCTCCAGCCAAAATACAATCATTCCTTGTCAATTCTCGTCCTCTTAAAAAGCTCCTGGACATGATTTAATACCTAACGTTGTCGTAAAGAATAAAGTCATTATTTTTCTGGCAATCCTATTCAAATCTAGTATGATTATTAGATATTTCCTAAACACCTGGAAACATACTCACGTCCTTCTCTTCCCTAAACCTGGAAAGAATCATAAAGACCCATCAAATTACCGCCTCATAAGTCTTCTTCCAGTCATGGCCAAATTATTTGAAAAAATTATTCTCAAGTGGCCGACAGCAATCGTTCACCTTACGCCAACCGGCTACCCCACCTAATATTATCATTGAAAATCAAGAAATTGAATGGAACGCATCTGATAACACTGTCAAGTACTTGGGCGTCTACCTAAACAAGAGGCTCACTTGGGCTTTTCATATTAAAAAGAATACTAAATCAGGCCTATGGGCAACTTTCAATGCTGTATCCCATAACCAAAACAGAAAGTCGCTCCTTAAACAAGACTGTGGCAATCTAATTTATCAATCTATATTAAGATCAATAATCACCTATGCCTGTCAAGTCTGGGGTTCAACGTCAACAACCTACAGAAACTTCAAACGTTTCAAAACAATGCATCGAATAATTTGATTTATACACACAACTTCACCGAGAATCCAATTTGTCTACAATTTTGAACAGCATTAAAACCCATACAAGACACTACTTCCGTAACATCTCAGAGTGTGCAAGTGCAAGAAACTATAATACTGGTTCACCTCATATCCACACCCGACTCAAAAGAAAACTTCCACACGACATATACTTATCATCAGCAAGTGAAAGTGAATAATTAGTATATTATTATATGAGCGATTATGACAGCCATTATTCACGAAGATGAACTGAGTGAATAATGGCCATAATCGCGAATATAATACGATATTTTATCTACTCCTATGCAATAGGAGCCTTGTGTTCATATTTCCGAATTTTGACAGCTGTTAACTTCAAAAGTCATTAAATAATAAGAATGAATTCTGTGATTGGCTACAACCTATTGAATAATGAAAATTGAATTTTCTGATTGGTTGCAACTTGCAAACTATTGAATAATGAAAATAGAATTTTATGATTGGCTGCAAACTGTGAATTATGAATCATAATTAATGGTCATTGTACAGTAGAAGTAGATAATTAGTTATTTATTGTATAAGTGTTTTAGATGGTGTTTCATCCACGCAAGAATGTTTAAACGCGAGAACGCAGTTCGAGCCTTTAATTTTCTTAAGTGGATAAAACGCAACTAAAACACGAATGCAATACATCGTTTTATCCAACAACTCAATAAATATCTAAAAAAACATACGTTTTGTATTGACAGCCATGAAAAGTCATAGTGACAATTTGGAAAGTACCGAAAGATGAAATGTTATACGTTTGGCAGTACTGAAGTGTATTGTCAGTCTATGTCAAATTCGAGAGGTTAATAGGTTAAGTTTTGTTTCTTATTTGACACAGATTGACGCAAAACTTAACCTACAAATTTCGAATTCGGCATAGCTTGACAGTGCTACCAACAATGCAGTAGTAAGTGACACGGTTTTATCGCACTAGTGGAATAAAGTAATTTCATTATTGCACTAGTGGATAAAGTGGTACTTTAGACGGTTCATAAGTGTGGATAAGACTTCAATTATGAGGTGATTGTGGATAAAACAGATTAACAGTGCTAAACATAATAAAATACTTTGACAGTCAAACCTTTTTAAATTTATAATAAAAAATAAAGTGATAGTGAGGCGACAGCCAATAGTTATTATTATTACAAAAAATAGTTAGAGACAAGAACAAAGCCATGTATAGCACATTGGACGCTGACCTGGCTCAATTACTATTTAAAAAAAGCATTAAATTCATTATGCTAAAATTTGATAATGTTAGAAATAGTAGCTTTTATCATACAAACGCAAATATACATAAAATTTGCGTTGTTGAGAATTAAATCATTACATTCATTCATTATCTATAGCCTCCTTTACCTTTCGTTGGCAATGACCATTCATACCTCGTGCAAAGTGCAACAGAGGTAATGAGCTGCTCAAGACTCAGTACGCTCCCCTACATCCAAAGATACCACACACTCAACCATCCTAAACCTAAATTAAAGGTAACTTAACTAATGAGTTCAAATCCACTTCTGCTCCGAGAAAATTCCCGACTACGGCCAGATTTGAACCCGTGTCCACCTGGTTGTTAACCCATTCAACCACCCAGGTAGCCAAAATCGTTACAATAATGCAAAAAATTATTATTTTAAACTTTATTGTCCCCTACATTATTTTACTTGCCTCATTTTTTCAGACAAAATAACCAAAAAAGAAATAACAACTCATATGTGTTAGGTTGAAAAACCCGAGTAGTGCAGATCAGTAAGCGCTTGCTTTACATTAAGCAAGACCTCGGTTCGAATCCCGCGGGGCCGGAATTTTCCGCAGCCTTGCGATTTGAACCGGGATCGGTGAGACCATTCACAGTTGAGCACCAAATTAACTGTGCTCTACTCAGAACCACAGACCTAAGAGATAGAGTAACAAGGTCAACATTACACATACACACACCTCACACAATGGTTGTTGTGCAAGCACAAAAGGCGCGCTCTAACTTTGTATTCCGAATCCGGGGCAAGTTGAACATTGTACCGTCAGATGCAAGCACATAAAGCACCAGCCACTACACCGCAGGGTAAAAACGAGGTTATCAATTATACACACATACATACATGTGTTAGGTACATCATTCTGGATATGAAAAAGAAAAACAAATTTTGGAAGAATTTAATAGCCACATAGTTAGCACGGGCGATGCAAACGGCAGCAAACAATTTATAAGGAACGAGTATCAAAGGATAGAATATTCGTAACAACATTATTTGATCTTCGGACTGTTACAACTACCATGCAGCAAAGTTTCACCAATGTGTTATGCCAGTAAAGTTTGCTAATTGCTACCTACTATAATTTATTGACTTATGAAGAAGCCATTCCAAATAATGTATTTTGCTTGACTCTTTCTCTGTCTGTAATGGTCTGTAGATGTGTAGATATAGGTACTGCCATCATATGTTTTTGAAATTGACAAGAGCTGCCTTCCCAAGGACAAATAGCCCCTGTCAGTGTCAAAAACATATGATGGCAGTAGCGGTGTCTACAGACAGAGATAGGGTGCCTTAACATGGACCAAAATTAACGAGAAACAAGGATGCTCGAAAACTGGAACATACATCTTTACCTCACCTAATTACCAGAATATTATCAGAACGTTTCAGTAATTTTTATGTAGAGTAAACCAAATTGGTCATTTCATTTATGTCTTGACCCCCAAAGTATAAAGGAGGTAATAAAAAGAGTTTTTTTAAATTACTATCGTGGAGGAAATATCACGGTGAGTACAATTTTTGGTGTCGATAGATTTTTGAGACTTCCATTTGGGGTCATTGTGGTGATATAAATCGTGTAATAGTCTGTATCGATAATAATCTATTGATTGCAGAATCAGGCGAAAAAGAACATGATCAAATTCTTTAATAAGTCAGCAAAAGATTGAAACAATTAAACATAAAATTCAATAAAATTAGTTGCAATCTCAAATGGCTAACAGCCAACTAAAGTCCACTCTCAACTAATTGTACACACTTCCAACAGCTTCCTGCAGGATTTCTACGAAACCCTGGGGCGAAGTTTTCACTCAAGCTTGGCGCCCCTCTAACTTCCCGTTTTACCAACTCTTTTTCTAATCACCTCTCTCTGTCGCTCTTATGGCGTAGACATTTTTGAGATAAACACAACTCCTGTGACTTGGGCAACAAGACACTTATATGGCAAAATTACTCAGGAAATTTTTTGGTTATAATTCAGTACAAATACAATTATAGTGGTGAATACAAGATTAACGGTGCTCCTACAGGCTACACTATAACTCTGCCGCCTGTATATGAAAAATCCTACAATGCATTGCTGCTCAATTCTGATAAGACGCACGCTTGTATAATAACATTATTATGCACCACTAATGCCATCATCATCATCATCGTCAGTATTATACCGATGGGGCCACAATTATATATAACAGCAATGAGATAACATGAACAAGAAGATAACACGTATTGCTTGAGTAAGAAAGAGATAAACATAGTAGCAAATATACGAGTAGGCTTTCAGCTGATTTTAATTATGACAGATGTCAACAAAACATGCCTACTAAAATAACTTTTTCGTATGGTCATCTCTTTCTTACTCAAGCATTCTATTTTCTTGTTCATGTTATCTCATTGCTGTTATATATAATTGTGGCCCCATCGGTATACCACTAATGCACTCATCATTATCATCATTGCCAGCTAATCACTCATAGCTCGATGTACGCCTCCCCTAGGCATTCCCACTCTTCTTGCTTAATCCTGTTGCTACCGACCAGTCTTTTAATGTCGTCTGTCCGCCTAATCTGGGAACGACCCCTGTCATCCTTTCTTCCATCGCTCATTGCGCTACCGGCAATTTGCTGATGATCTTTTTATTGATTCTCCATGTTGTTATCGTACAAAGAAGGGGTCCGTTGGCTATTCTCTCAAAATCAAAACCTAACGTGATTACATGGATACAATTGCCGGCCGACCAGCTACAGTTTCGGAGACGGCGTGTACAGCTCTTTAAAATACTCAAAACGGGCGCCAACGGATTTTTTATCAAATAACGACAAGTGTATCCAGGCATTCAAACGAGAATACTTAAACTCAAGTAGCACAATAAATCTGAAAGAGAAGCTCAACTCAAGTACAGGTCGCAGTAACAATAAATAAAGCCATATTTCAAATATCACAGTATAATGTCAGCATAAATTCATAGTACAAATATGTATCACAATATCGTTTCAAAATAAGAATCGTAGATTACTACGATTAGCAATATACCTACACAAATGAGGTTACCTCTGACAAAATTGTAATACTCACAGTTCTACATGCAATTTAGCAATAACAATATTGCACATTTTAAAACAGGCAGATCTGACAGCAGGTGTTCCGTGCTTAGTTTCGAAAGAAACGCAAAACGCGATTCCTGAGCGTTTGTTCCCAAATTCGTGCGGCCGAAAGCTGGTGGCTCAAACCGATTCGCACCACGACGGCAGGGGCAAATATACCAGGAGAATAGAGCCTCCGTATCTGGTCCCTTCCTGTGCTCTAAATTACCGCGCGCAGCAGGAATCAAAGCAGCTCCGAAGGTCCAACATACACCAGCTCGAAATCGGATGAAGCGTTGGCCGTGGAAGCAATAATAAACAGCTGCAGAAATGCCTCAGATATCCTCTCCAGCACTAGTTGCTGTAAAGGGAGGAAATACGTTCACGATAACATACAAGAAGTATAAGGACTTTTGAGCGAACTAAAATACTCACCCTGGAAAGAATTCCAGGCAATGTGTGACGCCACGTAGTCGCATACTCAAATATTCCTCATAATGAACTCGGGGACAACAAAACCACTCAAAAGTGTAGGCTTACATTTCACAATTAAATTCCACCGAAGTTCTTCAAACGCTAAACCCCCATGATGTCGATTTGCCGGGCGAGAACCGAAAAGACACTTCGAACAAAACGCGAGTCCAAGAAAGTTTCCAAACAAGGTCACCGAAGTAGGCGTGACGCAAGCGCGCGAAATACAAAACGACGCGCTTACAGACAATCGTGCGACAGATGCGCAACAGAGTGGACTGAATACTAGAGAATGTAAAATCGAAAGGCGGCGCAAATGAAACGTAACAATGTTTCTATGTTAATGTTGGTAATACATATACACTTTAATCAAATGTTCTCACTTTGATCGTGTTTGGGAGATTTAAGTAACAGACATCTCTAACGCCCGTATTCATAGTCGTTCGCCAGCGGTTCGCCAGCGACTCGCCGGAGTTTCGCTATGCGCCGTACGAGAATTATATTGCATAATCGCTAGCGCATCCAGCGCGTCGCCGGTGCTCCGCCGAAAACTATAGTAACGCGCGTCCATTGTTTTACCGTTTGTTTTAATTCTCGTAGCAAAAGTCCGGCGAGTCGCTGGCGAACGACTATGAATACGGGCGTAAGCCTTCCAAAGACTGCCCACGCCAACCATACTCCTCTTGATAGGTTTGCTTTTAAGTCGTTTTTTGACGCTTCTACTCTTTGCCCTAGATACATATTGAGATGGTATTGAGCCCGCTACCCAACCCTGCTTGCAGCACAACAAATAAGTAAAGCAAGTTAGATAGCACAGAGTTGGGGTAGTTCATGCAACTGCAAGATTAAACGTAAATTTCAATCCGTAATTACATTTGCAAAGAAATGCTCGTAGTAATGAGTTTAATTGAATAGAAAAGGCAAAGAGCAGAGCTCGTTTTTCATAGATTGGAATCGATAATTCTAAATTAGCCCAAAATAAGAGGTTTGTGCAAAATTAAACCCGAACCAAAATAAATAGAACTGTCACAGAAAGGTTTATAATAGATGCGTGTTAATTGAAGCGTAGATGTCAGAATAATTAAATGTGATATGTTTGTGAGCATTTTAAATAAAGGTAATTGAAGCAGAATTATGATAATACGTTGCAACGAGCATAAACCAAACAGAACAGGGCAATTATAATTATGGGACAGCAATATTCGAAAATTTGGAGAAAAGCGAACAGTTAAGAAAATTACAAGAAATGGACACAGCAGGATGTGAAACAAAATTGGTGATTGAACAAACACGTCAGTGTAATTACGTGAGTGATAAGGACAATTTACATAAAGCAAAGTGTAGTGGCGCTATGAGACAATTTAAAACCGAATTGAAAGGACAATAATTTAGAAATAGTATTTTTGAAAAACATTTTAGTTATAAGAAATATTCGAGTAAGAAGTTATTGTATCGTATTTGGTCAATTTCCGTTTTGTATAACTTAGATAGGCAATTGTTATTAACGACCAGGATAGAGAGACAATTGAATAAAATTATTGAATGACAACCAGTTTTTGTGCTCTCTGAAATTTACATATTTTACCTAGTAAATCATTAATAATGTCAATAAAAAGTACACCATTGTGTCAAGAAATTGTTAGTGCACCCGTGAGAATGTGGGGAACATTTTACTTCACCAAAAATAATTTTTCATCGTGACCACATCCCGAGGACATCGGGGAAGCCAACGCAGTTCCCGAACATCAGTCAGGGCACATTTTGAGTTCCTGAGCCCAAGATTTTAGCAGCAGCATACCAGCACGGCGTATAGGAGGTTCCCACAACGCCAGCAGCACCGCAGGACCCTGCATCCGGCAGATATCACCAGGAGCTGCATTCCGAATGAGCTACCGCAGCCTTGTAAAGAAGTCAGGTTAGTTTTTCAACCAAAATAACGGTGTTAGCAACCGGAAATTCGCATGACTACTAGAGCAAACTTTCATGAACGAGACCCACGCAGAGTTTAGCATTCATCAAAAATCAAATATCCAGTAATTGCCATAATCAAGTTTGAGGTTATGTTGATCCCATAGCGACGCTCCAAAAAAAACAATTTAATGTTGTAACAACGAAGTGGAGTTTTTGCCTGCAAACAAATGAGAATCAGTGACGCTAAGAGCGCGATAATTCAAAATTTACCTGATAAATCGCTCATAAAACACCTTTTATTAGTTTAGATCACAAAAACGAAACACTAACCAAAATAAACCGATTTGTGCTAGGAGTTTGACAGAAATAGCGTCTGCGCGCTCGAGTTAAATTTATATTCCAGTGGCGTATCACACGAGTTTAATATTAACGTATCAGGGAAATTAGCTTTGAGATATGAGTCATCTTGCCTAACGAGCTAGCCTCTGTAAGACTAAATCGCAGATGGATGAAGTATAATAAAGGGCACAATACTGTCTACTTTATAAATAATTAACGAACCCAGTAAGTATTTTTAGACAGTCGAAATTTTACCTAAATAAAAGAATATTTGCAGGTAGTGGTAATTGCTATTTATTTTATCATCTTTATTATAATATTACAACACATATCAAACCATTGCAAATAAATATGGCGCCCAACGCTGTGGCAAAACTAAATTAACAATTAGGAGAATATCTATTACGAAAGAAAACAAATAACTCTACACTAAAATTATTTGACCTCCCAACGGCAAAGGCGAATTGTAATTAAAAATAATAAGTAGTAGCAAAAGCAAATTAACAAATAGTAGTTGGACAAAATTTATTTGGTTCACAACGCTAAGGCTAATTTTAACTGATAAAAATAGTGGTACCAACGACGAATAAACACAAACTGTGTATTTATCTAGCATATTTATTACAGGATAGATAGATTGTGTTAAATTTATTTATAAAATTCTCTATTTGTGTGTGGGTAACTTGTCCGTAAGTGCAAGCATTTTCATTTGTACACGATCAACGATTAATTAAGCAAAATGAAGGATAAGAGATCTAGAAGACAAAGGAAGAATGAGAAAGAGAAGGAAGAGGAACATCAAGCCAAAGAGGTTATCGAAACACAAGAGCCATCGACAGAACAGCAAGTGCAAGGGGATCAGGTCGAAGCACAACAGCCCCAAGCTTCAAAGTTAGAAACAGAATTGAGTGGAATTCTGGAGGTATTATTACGAAAGATCGAAGATACAACACAGAGCGTTAAAGAAATGCGAGAAACGACCTGAAGTGAAGCAGAAAAGCGTGCGAGAAAGGAAGAAGAACGTGATAGGAAGTTACAAGAAATAATGACAAGTAATGTGCAAGAGCAAAAACAGTGCCGCCTAGCAGCCAACAATCGACTGTGATCAGATTCTCGCATACTTAGAACAATTACAAACGTGTCCCTTGAAGATTCTCGGCTCCGCTGCGTGAACATCTCCGCAGGGCAGCGTTCATTCTCAAATTCCCGCATCTCTGTCGTCTCAGCGACCATCTCTGTGGGTTAGTCGTACCCCAAGTCAAAATTCCCGCATCTCCATTCTGCCGTCGACCATCCTCGTGGATTAATCGCGCACCAGGTCTGGAGAAAGCCTGCCAATCACATCAGATAAATTTCAGACAGCTGGGGCCCTCTGAACTTCATTAATTCAAAGATGCAGACTCGCTCTGTCTTCATATTGGTAGCTTGTAGTTCCTGCATGTTTACACCTTCCTCTTCTAATAACTAGAGATTGCCCAATTTTAGAATTAGAACGACATCGAGACTATGTGTGTTTTTCGGGTGTTCGCTCCACCGACATTAGTTTTGAGCTCCTCCTGGTCAATGCACAGGTTGGATTGTGACCAGCCTAATAGTTGTAATAAATTACAGTTTGTAATTGTGACGTCACCTTAGGGTCATTTTTTCAGGAGATGATAAGAAATTGAATAGCAGCCAGCTCCAGTTGCCTCCAAATATTTTTTCCTTTCGTCTTGTGTGTTCAATATACATTATTATTTGTACCCCGTGTTTGCCTATACTATGTGCAATAGCATGCAGGTGAGTTTATGAGCGATTTAAACGTTAATAGGTTGAAGCAAGGGCAGCTTGCAGCCGAAACGATTTCAACGACACCACTATGCTGAGGTCGTTTGCTTCTGGGCTAAGGGACGACAATTATCTTGTGAGCGAGAAATAATAATCCAGTGCCGCCCAGAAAATTATTATTAACAACTTTTTATGCACCTCTGGAATTTATTTAGGCAGAAACACTTACGTTTTCACTATCCCACTATAGTTAGCTGTGCCAGACGACTGGATTTCGGAATAGACAATTGGCGGCCCTGACAAACTCCTACATGGAAATTTACTTTACACTTTACTGCTGTATGTATATGAATTGAATAACCTCAAATATACTTGCGTGACACTTCCTTGCCTTACATTAAAAGAAACATTTTATTATTGTGCTGCAGTAGTTGAATTGCATAAACTCAACAACTGTTTGCATAATAAATGAGCGTATACATATTAATGTAATTTAAGTTGCTGATAACATACCACTAATTAGTAATTGAACTGGCTTCCTTCTAAAATTTTAAAGATGAAACGTTGAAGCGAGCAGTAGTAAAAGTGCAGTTGCAGATAAAGTAAGATTGCAGATTTGCAGATATATTTTTAACGAGGTTTGCCAGAATTTATTTTCAGGTAAACCTGACGGAAAAAGCAGTCTGGGCAGCCAATTATGAAGAATGAAGAAGCATAAATGTTAATTGCACGAGTGAGAATAAGTGGCGCTGTTCCTGCCTTGACATTTCATAACTTTTCTCTTTCTCTTTGGTGATCATGAGCCGTTTATGTAACCGGACAGTTTTGAAACGCGGCGATAAAAACCAATACTGTTGGGCGTAGTTAGCAAGAGGAAAATTACTTCAAGAATCGAACAGTATCAAAAAACATTGCGGTTACTATACTGATCCGAGCTCACTTTCATTGGTCCACTTCAAGCAATTGGAATTGAAATCTAAAACCCCGCGAATTTTCTACACGAATCGGTGCAGAGCATGACTGACGAAACTGAGGCATGAAAAACGGCGTGCGGCCCATAATTAATTTTTTATGCGAATAACTTCGCCCATAGGGGGCCCATCTGAATAAATATTGTGCACTTTTACTTTAACACGTTCTTGTAGCACAACACAAGGGGTAAATATATGGGAATAAGCGGTAAACGCTTTTGCTTTCTCCGCCCTTGTTAAATGGTGTTTGTCTAGCTAATTGTTGTTTGTAGAAATTACAAATGCGAAACGCCTGAGAATGTGTATTACTGAAGTTGAAGTTGTAATTCCACCAACCTTAATTTATATTTAACTCGTTTTTAACATGCGTGTGCAAACATTGCAGTCTTGATTTCTAACTTTTGATTGGCATACTACGCAGGACACCTGAAGTCGTTGATCCTGGTTGTTACAACAAGATCTGTGGCAGTCGGCAACTCTCATCGGGAATTTATTTTTCTCAGGACTAGCCCCCTGTACAAATTTACTTAAAGAAGCCCTCACGGAAGCTAAATCTTGAAGTAAAAAGAGGCCAGTAACCTAATATAAAGGGAAAGGTAATATAAATGATACTTGATACTTTTCAACCAAATATTTCGTTAACTCTGAATGTTTACACGGAAATATCAAAACGTCTGAACGTATGAGGTATATAACAGTAGGACTGCACTTTTGTTTAATTAGTATTAAAATTTTTCGTTTGGCTGTTTTACATAGAAGTTTATACAAATCAAGCAATTAGAATTTCTTTATTGCTTTAGTTTATATTTATGTAATGTATTTTTTTCTTCGTGGACAATAATTAGCTGATTATAAATGATATTTGAAAGATTTTTGATTTATAAAACCTTGTAGCTTTATTTCACTAATTAATTTAACAAAATTAATTATTATGACAGTTTTATAAATGGCAGAAAAATACACTTTCTGAAAAGTAACAGTACTTGAATATGCAGCATTTATTTTAAAATATTGCTGTAAGATACAAGCAACTTGTTTTACGCCTTGTCTCAATTATTATGCTTTTTAAGTAAAATGAAAAAGCTAATAATTACAAAATCTGAAAAAGAAATATTGCTTTTATACAGCTTTAATTCCTGAAGGATTGCCCATTGCGGTTGCTACTTAGTCAGTCGTCGGATCGGAATTCTAGGGCCATCAATTAATTTATAATTTTTAGTCGTTACGCAGTAGCTCATTTTAACGCCTTTTAGGTGATATTTTCTCTCAAACATATCAATGATGTGTCCTTGGACGCAGGCTTCTTCAAGCGTCCGTGAGTGGAGCGGGTTGTCTACGTTTATTTTGAGAAAATTTCCAAAAATCTATTTGGTACTTCTGCTAAGGGTGCACAGTCGGCATCTAACCAAATTTGTATAAAAATTCGAACTGCTTAAACATGTTGATTGGTTCGGTTATTGCGAGCTAAATGCCACCTAGCCCCAACTCGCATACGCACAATAATTACAAACGTGGCCCTTGAGGATTCTCGGCTCCGCTCGGCTCTTGGGTCAGTCGTGCCCCAAGTCAAAATTTCTGCATCTTCTTCTTGCCATCGACCATCCTGGTGGGTCAATCGTGCACCAACACTGAAGGAAGGAGAACCATCAATTAATGTTGCTTGTTTTTTGTCATTACGCAGTAACCATTTTTAACACCTCTTTGGTGATTTTGTCCCTCAAACATAGCAATGATGACTCCTTGGACGCAAAAGCTTCTTCAAGCGTCCGTGAGTGGAGCGGGTTGACTACGTTTATTTTGATTCATTTTGAGAAAATTTCCAAAATTCAATTTGGCACTTTCTTCTCGGAGCAGTACTGGCTAAAAACAAGGCCTCAGCTCTTCGGCCTGACGTCAGCATAAGAAAGCCAAATTGGCCAATGATTTTACTTTATTTGAATTTACTCTACCTCCAGCCTCGAGCTGAGAGGCTCTCATTGGCCCATTCGGCCTTCTTGTGCTGACGTCAAGCCGGAGAGCTGAGGCTTTGTTTTTCATCTGTCGCCCATGTAGCGGTGCAATAATTTTGGAGTATTTGCGTTAGTCTAAGAGTTATTTGTATTTTTTTTGCCGGTGTGTAGATTTTTCGTGGGTTTTAAGGCTTTTTCGATTCTTCCGACTCTTTGCATACGATGGCTTCGTACCGTCTTGTTCAGCTATAAATTTACTAACGTATGTAACAAACGTTTTTGAAAAAATCAAGTCCAATATTAAAAAATCTGGTGTGATACACGCACACAATTTCTTTTTACAGTGATCTTATAATTAGCCAAAAATTCGATTTTTATTTTTTAAGCATTTGTCAAAAATTTAAAAAAAATACAAATTCTACAAAAACCGTACAAATCAGTGTTAGTTGAAGAGACAAAATTTCTCTAAAATTTTAAGCTGAATTGAAAAATGTAATAATATACCGGGTGTTCTATTTAAAATAGGAAGTAATAAAAAATGGAAAAAACAAAAGAAACCCATTTTAGAGGTATTCAACTGGAAAATCACGTATCTCACATCAATACACATTAAAAATGTAATAAAAATGTAAAGTTTGAATAAAATCGTTAGTCGTTTTTCAAAAAAATCGAAAAAAAATTGAAAAATCACAAGAGTAAACACCCTACTTCCGGTTATGCGATTTTCTTGAAAAACTTGGTGTTACATCTAGATAGTGCACCAAACTTATATATGAAGTTTCAACGCCATACCTTTTTTGTGTTTGAGATATTCTGTTCACAGACACACAGCCACACACACAGACAGACTGCAAGGGCGGACTGGCTGGGGGGCAGGGAGCCCCCCCCCCCCGGGCCCTCATACCCCACGAATGCGGGTCTCTGCTGGCCCCCAGTTTAAAAATCTAGGTATAAGCCGTTCACGATCTGTTTGAGTCAGGTGATGCTATGACCATCTAGTAACTTTGTTGGCAGAACCTTAGTCGCAACAAGACTCCCTCATGGAAATTGACACTTTTTGTGTTAGGTTAAGTTGTTTTCAGTTTAAGGTTATATGCTTTAGTCTCCACATCGACTCGCGTTCTTTTAAATGTGGTCCGTCCGTTTTAAATTGGAAGTAGCATCGTTCAATGGAAATTGTTTGATGTAACAAAATTATTTTGGGCATTTTGACTTTTCCTTTGACGGAAATTAAAATTATTTTTACACATTTGATAAATTTATTTTCTTACGAATATTAAAATAATAAATCTGGCAATGTGGTGGCAAGAAAATGTCGAACAGACACTGACAGAAAAAAAAAAGTTGCATTCGCTACATCATCGAATCAGTTAGTCCAACACGAAAAGAAAAAATCATAGCCAACTCTGTCTCAAAAAGGTCGTGAACGGCTTATATGTACATATATACTTCAGAAAAAATATTGTGAAGAAAATATCCATGTATTGTGTCAAGTATTTGTAGTGGTAAAATTAATAGGAGGAATACTAAAAATGTATTTGGCTTACTAAGTAGACTATGGATATTTGGTGATACAGTAGCTCATGTTCCCAGGTCAAAATTAAAAAAAAACTGGGCAGTGGGCTCCGGAAAAAGCCCTCAAGCGGAGTTTTGCAGGTGATAATTGTCTACATCCTGTAGTATTGTCTGCATTAGAGAAAATAATGGAAAGTAAATTTGATTTAAAAAAACTACTTCTGAAGCTGAAGCACATGCATTTTTTTTAAAGAATTTGGTCCTACTCGTAGACTACAATATGCTGAGTTTGTAGCATTTGCAAATTTATTTTTAAAGTACGAATACGTATTATTGCTTAGCCGCACACAGGTTTCTTGTGAAAGTGCGCTAAATAAATTTAAAATAAGCACATTGCGATTATGGGTAAATCTTTCAAAACGCCTTTATAGTGTTGATAAAGATGTCCTCGAGTCTCTCGATTTTGATTACATTTAAAAAAAAATAAAAGATCATCCCTACTTTTCGCCAATAGTCTAACTTTGTACTGAAATGGCAAATACATTTTTACTTGCCTGGTCTAAAAAACGAAAGAAGTACTGCAATTGTGAAAAAATCACCTTCCGAGATTTCTTCAGATCTTCATATTTCAGGGTCTCTATATGACGAAAATATTGTTTTCTCAATTCCATATGTCCGTCTGTCTGTCCGCCTGTTGGTGGTATTGTTCAAAAGACGATATTTTTCATACGGGTTATATGTGTACCGGACTCGAGACCCAATATATTTTCAGCCAAATATATGCAAGGTAAGCACCATAAAAAATAAAATGATGTCTATTTTTGCTTTAACGCAGGAATAGATACAAGTAATAATTTGCACATATCTTACATTTTTACCCGTAATGGAAATTGAACCCAAAAGATTGCGTAAATATCATAAAATGAATAGTTATGCAGAGATCGATGCATTCCTTATATTTTATTTGTATTTATTTATTTACACCAATAAAACGGGGCATGACCGATTACATTATTAGCGGTTCAGGCCTCTTACCGTATATACTAGTATAATATAAAAAATAAAAAGTACAAACTAGAAATTGAAATACCTAATTACAAATCAAAAACTAAACATTCCTGCTACTGGTTCGGGTTTCATAGAGATGGCTGCAATCAAACGTTATTATAATAATACATATTAACTTTTTTTCTAAAGAGGCTTTATGTTAAATATATTGTTTTCTGATTGGTGAACATATGCATTTGTGGTTATAATTTTTCTTATCATAGGCGAGTTAAGTCTGTAATTCGTTCGACACGTAGGTACATGGAATATATTTTTTTGGTCTAGTTCTATGTGCCGGTATATACGGACTGACAATAGATAACAAATTCCGACAGTCAATTCTGTTGTTTAACAATTTATTTAGAAAACAAACGTAGCCACTTCTCTTCTGTATTTTAAGTATAGATCCAGAAGTAAATGTAACTCGCACGAGGAAAGTTCCGTGTAAACCCCTTTACAGATTTGTACTAACTACTTTCTGCATTTTCCATTAATATTAGGTAAGTATCCAGGTTTTTACGAACGAGCAGGGGCCTTTTAAGGCTGAAGTGCCCCCGGGCCTTTCCCTCGCCAGTCCGCTCCTGAGACAGACCAATGAACAAAAACAAGTTTTTTGGGTTCAGGGGAATCTAAAACGTGAAAATTTGTTGAAAACTCAATTTAGAATTTTTGGGGTGAATCCAATACTTCCTTTATCGTAAAAAGGAAGTAAAAATTAATACAGGGTAATCAAAGCATTTATTTAGGATATTTGTCCTTCCCATCTAATTAATAAAAAACATAATCCATATAACACTTTAAGAGTTCATTGTCTTCGTGGGCAGGTAATCTTCGTCTAACCTGCCGCATCATATTTTGGACCGTCAGATTATATTTTGAAATATTGTGTGTCGTAACTGTTTTTTATTTTCGGCTTCCCAACCGTTATTATCAACCGTTCTATTTAATATTGCCCACAAATCTACAATGCGGCATGCCTATGGGACGTTTGAAGTATTATCATTTCCGGGTGCAAAAAGGAATGTTAATCTCAAACCAATCCCTGGTTATTCTACTATAATGACAGGAGGCTAAATGGGGTGTATTGATAAAATTGACCAGTTTCGGAAGGCATGTTTGTCCCTGCTCAGTTCTCTACTGCCGGTGATGTAAGAAACCCTAAATATTCGAGATGGTTTTCGAGTTGATATTCCCAATTGGTTTTTTGCACCATTATAGTAGACTGAACTTTAGGCCGTCTACTTTTTGGAAGATTTATACATTGTATACTCTCCTCGCTCCTTGCAGTCCTTTGTAGTTTTGCAAATAGTTGAAATCGCCATATTTTTACCTCGCAAGATGTTTAGAATATCACGTTTTGGCTTGAGTCCAACTAAGCTGTATATGTTTCTTCGAATTTCCAATTTATATGACATCACTGCGTATACTATGTGAAATAGAGAGAGAAAGAATACTGATGTTAAGATATGCGAACGACGTAGCCTGTTAGCAGAAAATGAACAAGACCTATTTAGAAGAAACTACCAGAAATCAATAGATTCTTACAAGAACATAATATGAAAATAAAATTATGGTATAGAGTAAGACACCTGTACCGAGAATACATATTAACCTAAAAGAGGATGAGATAGTGAAAGAAGTTGAAGAATTTTGTTATACCGCGAAGCCAAAATAACTAAAAGCACAAGGAGCAGCAAGGAGATAAGAAGCAGAATAGAGCAAGCACAAAATGGCTTTTCTTAATAAAAAGAAATTAATAACGTCAAATCAGCTCTCAATCGATAAGAAAAGTATTTCTTAAAAACTACGTATGGAGCAATGGAGTATACTATTAAGTGGACGTGTAACCTGAACGATAACCACAAATGAAAAGAGGAGGTTCGAAGCTTTTGAGCTATGGTGCTAGCTGTGTTGAAAAAGATTAGAGGAAAACGAACTCTTATGAGCGATATACGAAAGAGATGAGATACTCTAATCGAGCACATTCTGCGACATAAACGACGTACAAGAACAATAATTGAAGGAAGAGCAGAAGGAAAAAACGCACCAGAACGTCCACGTATGAAATACGTAGTATCACAGATCATGGAAGACTTACAATGCTACAATTATATAGAGTTAAAGAAACTGGCAGCAGACAGGACAGCACGAAAAATCACTGCGTCGAATAAAACCTATCAAGAGATAGCAGAGATAGCTCTATTAGATTATAATTTATTTTCTAACTTTCCGTATTAGCTCCTTCAGCGCCCCCTTTTCTTAAATTCCTTTTATATACCACGTTCCTATCTTTACGCAGTGGCTCGCTATAAGGAGCAAAGGAGAATGTTTTATTCTGAAAGAAACCTTTTTTGCACTAACTTTTCATTATTCTTCTCATTTTAAGGCTGACACAAAGCACGAGTAATTTTTATTTCGTGAATATAAGCTGTACGATAAGAGCTGCTTGCCTTTACGGACGCATCGGTGCTAGATCGAAGCGACGCCCAGATTTTTGACAGTTTATAGACTGCAGCGGAGAAAGAGCGGCAAGAAGTTGGTTCAAAGATAAGAATATTTTAAAATTCAATAAGAGCCACGTCCGCGTAGCCTCAAGCAGGCTCAGTCGGACCTGGCCCCTGCAATAACGCGCACTTTTCGAGTTTCTGATTACAATTTTCGCACGTACGCTGACTTAATCGAGTTCAGATGAAGAAATTCCGTGCCCGGGAAGCATATTGGAAAGCCATGTGTAAAATTCCAACAGAAGAGACGTGCACGATGGAGTTTTCCCAAAATAATTCTTCTTTTTCTTCCTTCATAGCCCATTTCAACCAATTTTAGGGTGTAGGCCTGTAGGCCTCTCCATCTTTTGTCAGTAGTTTAAGCGTGAGCTCTTGATCTCTTCTGGTCCACATTAGGCCTGTGTGCTTTTTAATATCATTGGAGCATATTATCTATCCTTTTGTCCTTTTTTCAAGTCAAGGTTGCCATCTCATAACTGCATTCCATCTATCGTCGGTTTGTCATGCATTATGTTCTGCAAATCGCCATTTTATCGTGGATACTCTTTTTTTAATGTCTATAACTTTTTCTATCTCGTATCCAGGTGTTGGTTTTTCGATCATTTAAAGTGCAGCATCTGTCCACGTTTGCGCTGCATATGACATTTTGGGCAGTATGCATTGATCGTGAACTTTCGTTTTGATATACTGCGGGATTGTAAGAGTACTATTTCTCAAGACGTTTTTTAGTTTTCCGATTCATCCTAGTCGTATTCTCGGTTTGACTTCAGCTTGTTGTTGTTCTTTATTTGGTCAGATTGAAACAATTTTTTCGCTCCGCTTAATTGTTTTGCCAGTTACCAATTTATTTCGGGCCAGCCTGTATATTCCCACTTGAATTATTATTCGCTGTATTTCAAACGATATCAAATCTTGCTTTGCGCGAGCTCTCTGATTTTGGTTTTCCCAAAATAATTCGTTATCAGTTGCGCCAGCCGCAGCAAGTCATTTTCCGTCCGCGACCTCATTTTACCTCTCGCTTTCGTTGGAGCAACTTGTTCCAAGAAGGCATTTTGTGTGCTATTGCACCTCAATATTAATTTTGTTTGTGGGCTGATGACTGAAATCAGGTATGTCTACGCTACTTGTTGATATTCATTTTAGTAATTAATTGTTTTTTTATCAGCTCTTTGACGTTATTCTTTGATTTAATTTTTCAACGTCACTTTTAAACGCCATTCTTTGATGCCGTTTTTTTGACGACTCCTTATTTGGGTTTCCTAATTAACACCCTAATCAATAACTTGGACCAGCAACTCCTTTCTGGAATGTCACCTTGAGCTGGCCAAGTGGTACAAGGAGCGTCGATTCCATTATCAAATTCGGCCACGGGTTCGCGATTGCTGTCGGCTTACGTTAAGCTAATCATGGACCAATAGTGCCTGCCGGCCAACGTTTTTTTTCACCGCCCAAGTTAGTCTTGTTTCAACTTTTGTAGATAACACGTCCGCCTATGAATTGTTGGCTGAATCGATTGTAACGACGCTTTCGATTTACAATTTACAAATTTAAAACTACGCTTTACAAATCTAAAATGTAATGTATTAATTGATTACAAATCTACGCTTCATACATTTAATAACCTAACGTATTAATTGTACACCAATTTACAATTCACAATTTATAGCTTTGCTAATTGAATACATATTAAGAATTTTGTAAAAGTGCTTTCACGCCATTTTATTAATAACCTACCGAGATAACGGTTAATACATATGACAGTGGTAAGCTTATCCCTTCATGGAGTTGTGATCACATTCAATCCAAGAGCCCAAAAGAGGTTCACATATATTTGCTGTGAGTGTTGCATTTTCAGCATATGTAATATATTGTCTTCAATAATTTAATACTGTGACAAACAATTTAAGGACTGAGTACCGATGTTGCAAACAATTATTAATTGTTGATTTAATAAACTTACTTGTTTGCTACGATTTTATTTATCTTTTTTGAAATCTGTGATTTCTGGCGCCCTGTGTTTTTTTTATAAAGAGCTTGCAGTAGTACAGCTGATGATAGAAATCTGCGACCCAAGGCCACCGAGATTAAGCTAGCTAGGTCATTACGGTGAGTACAAACATTACAGAGCTACCGTGGTGTATAAATGATAAGGGGGTTGATCTGCGATTACACTACCATTGATTATTATTAGTGATCGATCGCAGGTTGGCTTCTTTATTGTTTCAAGATATATATTGTGATGGTTGTAGATCAGGACTGCTGATTTATTGTTAAAAGTTAATTTCTAGATAGAAAAGTATTTTTGGATGAAAAAAATATCTAATTATTTAAAATACAAGAGTGAATATAAGCAGAAAATAACAGACTAACTATTCAAAAATTGTTAAGAAAATTAGATATAAAATTAAAATCAGGATATTTATTTATTTATTTATTTATTCTCTAACAGGCTAAGGCCTAATTACAAGAGAATATAAAGAAAAGTGGAAATAACAATAAAATTGCTTAATTAGAATAAACAAAACAAAAAGAAACATAAATATTTTGAACTATACAGCAGTAGTATAATGTCTGAGTTAGCGGGTTTACTTTATAAAGTGATTACGTTGGATTTGTTATGGAGAAGTATTGTTTAAGTTGTATGGCCAGGGAGTGATGTGTTTGCGCAAAGTCAATATCAGATAATACAGATACTTCATTAGCAAGTTTCATAAAGCAATCGATCGGAGATCTACGCGTTAATGTTGGAAAATGTATATAAATCTACTGGAAACTTTTATTTTAATAAAGCCAGAAGTTTGGAATCGTTTATAAAATTGTTGAAAATTTTAAATCCAAACATCAGAAGATTGTAGTTTCTACATGCTTCCAAGCTAGGTATTTCAAATTCCTCACGGAGCCTAATCGTTCTCACTGTTAGATAATTCGGAAAAGCATTATGGTTTTTATAATACAAATATCTCAGGAATCTATTTTGAACCTTCTCCAATATTTGTTAGGTCCTATATTAATAGGATACCATACAACAGGATGCATACTCAGTTTAGATCTGACGAATGCATATACAAAATTTTCAATGATTTAATACTTTTAAAATGATAAGATTGTCTGATAATAAAACCTAAGTTACGCAAAGCTTGATTTTGATAGATTCAATGTGCCGATCGAATTTGAGTTTGAAATCATAGTAAACACCCAGGTCTTTAACATTAACTACTTTGTTGAGGATTTCACCATTCATCACATAAAAGTATGATAATTTACTAGATTTTAGTGTTAATGACATTACATAACATTTGGTGATATTAAAACATAGTTTGTTAGAGAGGACTCCATTGATAAACTCTGTTGATGTCCTCTTGCAACGTTAAGTGATCAGATATGTTTTCAACCTCATAATAAAATTTCATATCGTCTGCAAATAGCAAACAGGTGGCGTGTGTAATTACTTCAGGTAAGTCATTAATAAAGGTTAGAAACAGTATTGGACCAAGGTTCGAACCTTGGGGGACTCCCGAGTTTGCTTTAAATTTACCTGAGGTGTTACCATCGTGTCTTACACAAAAATACCTGTTTTGCAGATACGATATAAAAAACTGTATATCATCCGGCGATATACATTTAATATTCAAAAATAAGGCTCTAAAATATAAATTATCATATTTGGAGTTATATGAAGGGTTGTTGGTAACAGAAAGTAATTTATAATTAAAAAGTAATTAATAGTTACTGCAAACTATAAGTATGTTTGAAGAAATATCAAAGTTCTAAGTTCATATTTGAATAAGTTACGTATAAGACTATCAGAACAAAAATATACTGTATGTAGTTAAAATAATCCACGGTGTTAGTTTTAAAACGTTTTGTATAAAATGACGATTACAATAGTGAATTGTAAATAGAGAAAAGCAACTTATTTTTTTTTATTTCTAAAATGTAGACGTAATTCATTTGTATCGATAAAATTAACGAAATAAATCCTTTTATAATCAATAATTTATTAATGGAGTGATATACAAGGGTGCAAAGGACTAAATTAATTAAAAATAAAAGGAATAAGTAGGAATTTTAAAATGAAACAAACTATTAACATGAAGTAGGAGACCCATTTAATTAATTAAGGAAGAATTAAAAATATTGGAATTGGTGAGGTGAGTTTGTTTGAGCTGGAGTGATTGGAAGAGCTGCGATTTGAGTTGCTGTCAAGACGCAGATATCTGTAACTGATTTGAATGGGTATGCTGTCATAAAGTTATTATTGGAGTAAATAAAACCTGGACTTGTGATTGATGGTTGAATTCCATACGAGTCGCAGTTAAGGTGAAGATATCTGTGAATTGGGTACGCTGTTGGAAAGTCATCATTGAAGTAAATGCTTATGGAATGGAGTTAATTGGTTGGATTCTATATTCCATGCGAGTTGCCGTAAAGGGGAAGACATCTTAGAATTGCTGTTGGAGGAGATACAAAGGGTCTACCATCTGGGAGAGCTGGCTGGTTGTTGAGGTTGGTGTATGAGACTTTAATAGTTTTCTATCCATTGTCACACTGTGGGTTCGATATATTAGA